>JAJMKR010000002.1:267463-365360 GCA_030563945.1 Geotrichum australiense | reverse complement strand
GCGTTTGATGGGGTTTGTAAACTGCAAGTGTGAATGGTACATCCTCTGAAGCCTATTAAAAATGGACCAGCACCATCTTATTCACGAGTAAAACTATTTCAAACTATGCACACAGACATCGTATTATTGGCAAGTTCAGATAATATAGCATATCAAACAACACGCACTTACACATTTCATTTTATTGATAAACATCCATTTTATAACTCAATGCCATAGGTAAATTTACAAACCGGCTTTCACAATTATAACGAAAAACGGTAAACAACAAGAGGCCTAGACGGCTAGACTATTGTCTCAGTAATTTACACGGTTTGCTTAAAACGCTCACGTTTATGTAGCTTTTGCAAGTTATATAGTAAGGAATCATTAAGGATAGCAGAGTTTCACTCTTATGATGTACTGTAACTCAGCTATACTCAATTATAGATGAATTTTTTAATATTGTTCTTCACGAACCTTTGAAAAGGATCCGATTCATGGATCAGTTTGGTATGGTGCTGATCTATTTGTAGTATAAGCACAACACTCGTCAGAACTTTTTAAAAAGTCAACAATTACTGATAATCACCTTATTAAATCATCTTACAACATTTATACATGACATTCTACTGTCTATCTTTATATTTACTTTGTCTTCTATTTCTATATTACAATCAACTATATACAATTAATTCTACATAACAAGAACCTATTCAAATACCGTTCTGTTAATGAAACATTAGTCTTGACTCATTCCTCTGCCTCGGCAAATACTCCGTTTTCCTCTCCACGACCGTATCCCCATTATTCCTTATCATAATATCCGACGCCGCAATTGCATTTCCAAGCAAGCTATCCAAATTCGCCTTCGACTCTCCACCGTCATCATCGTCATAGTCCCTCGTCATAATGGGCACGCTTGTGATGGCGGGTGCCGGAGGAGTTGGTTTTCCAGGGTATCCAAAGTTGGTAGTGATAGATGTACGGCGTGGGAGGGTCCCGTTGCGGAGCTGTTGGATGTATGTTACGCCGGTGGAGAGCGTCGTTAGTTCAGGGGCAAAATTGCGCGTGAAGAGCTCGACAAGGCTGTTATGGAGTGGACGAAGTGTGGCGGGGACAACGCGAGCGTGGATCTTGAGACAGCGCTGTGTGGCTGCTGCGTACTCAACGAAGGCAGCCTCAAGGGCGAGAACTAGAGAAGATGTGCTTGGGTCGGCAACAAGATTGTCATCCTCTAAAAATGCGCGATAGAGTTGAATGCCACCGTTGACAGGGGAGTCCACCGCACCGGACAAAACAAGATCGAGTTTCGAGACTGTGCCTTGGTCTGGCATTCCGTTTTCAAAAAGAGATTCAAGTTCAACAAGGTCACTTGTTTTAGCGTTCAACGAGTTCAGAGCGTTTTCAAGCGGAGACAGTTTAATAACAGAAATGCTTTTAACTTCACTTCGCTTGACAATTGTAGGGAAAGCCTGGTGAGTTTCATACGTGGTCTTTTCGATCCACAAGTCCAAAGGAGATGTGTGGCCAGGTAAAGGAACTGAGAATGAAAAACGACGAAGGTTGAGCCTAGCATGGTAATCCCTTGCTCCAGCAGTTAGCCGGACGTGCTTGAAATATACAGGGTCAGTAATTTCTGGCTGCACAGTCGTGACGATCAGATACTGGCCATCTTGAGAGGCAGCTTCTTCACTAGAAACAATGGTTGCACCAGGATAAGTTTTATGTAGACGGTCGTGAATACTTTCAAGTTTTTCCCAGGCACTTCCTTCAAAGATGAAATACCTGTTCCTCAAAGATCGCGGAAAGCCTACACCAATGTAAGCAACTCTAAAGTATTGAGGTGCAAGTCTTTCAACTGTATCAACGCTCTCATACAGCTTTGCCAGAATTCTTGTAGCATTAGCCAATTTTTTAAAGTCAAATGCAACATTCTCATAGACATGAATTAACTCTTTCACGGTATCAATTGCATTCTCAAAAGATTTTCCTTTTGTAAAACACTGGATGATATCTTCGTAAAGCGCTTCTTTTCTTTCAAAGCCAGTCTGGGCAGGGAAGCTAGGCATTTCTGAAGCCGGGAGCTTTTGTTCATAGGACCATTCATATGCAGACGATAAAAGTCTGAGCGCTAGACCAGTTTGCACAAAGTTCATTTTTGATCTGTTCCATTCAGCAATGTCATGGACATAGCGAGAAAATATTTCAACCCTATCAACATCTTTCAAAAAGTTAAGCACATTCAATGCATGGAAAATTCGATCATCATTGTATGCGTCGCCTGGTGGTACATTGTACAAATCCAAAAGCAGGTCCAAGAACTCTTCAATATCATCAAGTAAGGCAGTGACGTAAGAAAAGGCATCATCATTGTGATCAAGCTGGAACACACTTCTTAGGAGTTGAATAAATGACACTTTATCGTAGTCCTCAGGTAAAAATGCTCTTGACTGGAAAATGTCGTCCAAACTAGCAAGAATCTCCCTCTGTAAGCCTGTAAGATCTTCATTCAAAGTCCATTCACTGATAATCATTGAATGTAACAAATGAACAGCAGTCTTTTGAACTGATGGATGACGAACCAGACACAAATTCATTACGTCTCTCACCAAGCTAGTTTCACCACCAAACATTTGGACTTGGAAACCACCAAACACGTTAAGATCAAATCTCAATTGGTCCTCTTTGGTAGATGGCCAACCAATGGCATCCCACATTTCGTACAGCAAATCAGCAGCTCTGGTTCTAATATCTCCGCAAATCTTCCAAACAGTTTTTCTCTTCTGCTCAGGAAGATGCTCAACAGCAATAGCTTCTGATCCACATAGATGCAAAAGTGAACTCAAAAAAGAAAACCAAAGCCCAGAGTTGAAGTCTTCTGCACGTTCGGGTGATGGAATAAACCTGATTTTGAATAAAATTGAAAGATAATCCAGACAACCAAGAACTGTTTCGTGATGCACGGCTAACAAGGAAATCCAGAATTTTGGAAACGAGACTGAGTTCAGCATCGCATTGCAAGCCTGCAAAATGTTGAAAGCAACTTCGCTGTATTGAGTGTTAGACAGAGTCTTATCAATAACTTGCTGTCCACTGAAATGTGAGATATTAACCAACAACGTGAAAACAATACCCAGTTCAACCAGAGTTTCATCAAATACAACATCATTGACCAAAGAATCAATGGGTCTAGTTTCAAAAGGAAATGTTTCCGGGAAGAGTGGAGAAAATACTTTTCTTGTACGTTTCTTGCCGGATGTTTCAAATTGGTTCAGTAACTCGTTATAAACCTTTGCACAGACAGGGAGAAGTTGCCCATATCTTTTGCAAACTTCAAACTCTTTATGTCTAACAGGCCAAAGGACTTCAAACTGAGCTGCAAAGATGCCAGACAATAATCGGATTTGCTCTTTTCGTTCTGGGGTGAACTCACGAGTGTCAAGCCAGAAAGGAAGAGTCCATTTGATGGTGTAAGCAGTGATATGGGGTCGGTACTTGGACTGTTGATAATGGAACGACTTCGAGATTTTCTTGATCAGAAGTAACCTTTGAGTATTAATTTTGTCATCATCGCTTCTGATAGAGTCTGTCATTTCAATAATCATTTGCAACATATCATCTGCAGGAACGTAAATGCGGACATTTTCATAGAACTCAAAAATGTGCTGCACTATAGTTATTTGGAGATCAACATAGTCAGAAGACTTCAAAGAAAGCATACTTTTGAGAGTATCTGTTGTACGCTTAAGGTGCTTCCTCACAGTCATATTAGTGGCTTGCAAGGCATCCCTACCTCTTCCTGAATCAATTGAAGCAGAGGAAGCAATTAATTGGGACAAGAAGTTAGAGACCTGGAACATTCGAGTAAGTAAATCATGGTCGTTTCCAGGAGTAGTTCCAATTTGAATTGCTTGGTCCATCAACGTAAGTATGTATTCAGAGAGACCGGCAAAGTTGAACTGGTTGAGCATATAATCATTTGCAATGTATAGATAGTCTTTTGTTCGCGCAGTTACCTTTTCCAACGTATAAACTAGTGCATAAAAAATGTTAAGAAGCAGTTGATTCTTATCGGATTTAGCAAAGGTCGACAACATTTCCAGCAACGCATCCATGATTTCGTGAAACCTTTTCACAAACTCGCTTTCCTCGACAACTTTAAACTTTTGCAAGGTTGAAACAAGCTCTTCGTGACCGTGAGCATCGTAAAGAGCTTTCCAATGAATGATTTTTTCGATTGAGGGATCTGTGTTGTAGCCATTTCCTATAAATGCCACAGAGATGTTCATTGTTGCAATGGTATCGTTGTTGTATGTGAAATTAACTACTCTTTTACCAGACCACACTTTGTTTCCATGCCATATAGGGATACTTGTTTGTGCAACGTACTCCCCGCCGACATAAAGACTATACACAACTGCATCATTTTGTTCAAAGTTGTTGACTTTAATGAGCTCGCCAATAACCTCGTTATTATAAGATGCGAGAGAATCCCAAGTTTTCTGAGGAACAGTGTTTGAAGCATTCGAGAACAATGCCTTGTCTGATGTTGATCCAAGCGAAACCAGCAAGTAGTCGGCTATGGTATTTGGGATATGGCTTAGAGATATTTTTCCAAGGGTGATAAAAACGTCGTTACGATCATCAGTGAGAGCAGTTGTGGTTAGTGATCTTGCCATGCCGATAGCCGATCTCGAGTCTTGGTTTTGAAGATGTTCAATATTTTTAACATTTGCTGCTTCGAACTCTTTAACAGTACAAACAACCTGTTCAGCACGAGGAGTGACGGCTCTATAGAAATAAATGATGGTCTGTTAGTTAATGAAGTTATTAGGTGATACAATATTCATCATTGTGAGCAATATAGGTGTGAATAAAAAGTGATAGGTGAACAGAGAAGGTAACAAACTTGGACTGGTCAAAGTCAAGCAATGATGAAAGATAAGATAATGAAACAAAATAGGAAAACTTACACTCCGTTAGGACGACCCCTAACAATTCTCTCGAACAATTCACCCCAACCCCTGTTATCTTTATTCGGTTCATTTTCACCCAAGTAGGACGCATACATTCTAATAGTAAACGGCGATTCTCCCTTATCCTCAATTCTGAAAAGTCGGCTAATATCGGCAGCACCACTGGCCAGACCACGTCGGCCTTGTTTTTTAGGGCGCTTGTTACTTATCGGGATATTGGGTGTTCCGAAAATACTAGTCATTGATGATGGTGTTTTCGATTTCAAAGGTACATCTTCGTAAACTTCGGCATTAAGAATGACATCGCCCTTGGCAATTGAAAGCGGTAGATCTCTAAATAGGACAGCATTCAAATCGGTAATATTCGTATCGGGTTTGATTTTGATGGCGAACGGTTCAGTTAAAGAAGAGGACTTTGTTCGGAGTTGGAAATATACAGTTAAACCATGGCCGTAACCTTGTCCAACACAAGATTTGAAATCGACAAGGATATGTTTTGGCATTGTGACTTCAGCTTGGGTATCGTTGATCATTGAATGATCTGGGTAGTTGGGAGCCAAGGCTGTAAGAATTTGCTCCTGTGCAAGTCTTACGGGGCCTTCCTTACCAGCCAAAATTTCACCGGTCTTTGTGTCACGAACAATATGGCCTCTGTTGAGGATATTTGTAACTCTTGCAATTTGCCAGATTACTTTCTTTCTTGCGAGGATTCTTTCGTTTGATGTTAAAAGGCCGTAAATGAGTTTTCTTCTAATAAAGTATAGTTCTTGGATGATTGTGTTGATTGTGTTGACTAGTTCGTAGTTCCCAAACAGATAATGGTGATAGACATATGTGTGGTACCACTCGTTGATTACAGCAACAATATCGTCAACCAAAGGCTCATTCGGTACAGTCGGCACTTCATTTCCGAGACGTAAAGCTGGAATAGGCGGAGGCTTTGATTTCAAGCCCAGGTTTTGTAAGTTGATGTAAGAATCAGGATCAATGTTTGTAACATTTGCTAAAGCCGAGAATCTATCGCGCGCCAACTGAGGATTGTCCTGGGATTCAGAAAGGTCGAAATACTCGTGCAGATGAACATAGTCGCATGGGAAAATACCGGTTCTTATGTTTGCATCCAAGGGCTTCAGAGCAGCATTGTTTATCTTTTTAGCTTTTGGCAAAGGTTGATTGAAAGCGGCGTGAGCCGAAGGAGGAGAGACGACGTATCCTCTGTACCAGGCACCGGATTGATGCGTTTCGAAAATGTAGACCTCGTCACCTAGGTTTAGGGAAATATCATGGGGCCTGTTTGGATCAGGGGTGTGTTTCCCAATGACTACACCTCTTCCTATTTTTGTGAGTGGAGTCCATTCAGAAGAAGAAATTGGGTGGTGGTCGGGGGTTCTTGAAGAAGGAGAAGAGTTGAAATCTAGAGATAGAGCAGATGAGACTGAAGACAGAGTGCTCATACTTCCTAGAGTAGATGCTGTATCTAGATCGTAAGGCATTCTGAGGTAGATTAGATGGAATCAAACCGGACCGAGCTCAACGAAACTTTAATATACTAAATTTTGCTAGACTAGCACTTGATAACTATACTGAGGACAGATGGAAGCAGGTATATGTGAGTCAAGCTATTATCTGGTAGTCTGGCTAGTCAATAGAATGACAAGGTAATAAAATGAAAAGAATAAGAAGAAGAAAGGAGTAAAAGAGAAAAAAATTGCTTAGAAAAGAGAAGAAGAAAAAAATAAAAAAGGTGGAATCTATGCTGGATTAGTTACTAATTGATTCATTAACTGAGTTTATGTGGGTAATTGTAACTTTTGAGATGGATTGACACTCATTGGTACCGACGATTGTTGGATATGAAGTTTCATTCATAGGGATGGATTATGTATGAAGTGAACATAGTTTGTTGATGTGTGAGCCTGGATATGGACATATGACTACATGTGGAGGCAGCTGTGTGGACTAATATGGGCCATACATACGATATTCACAGAGAGAACGAACTATTGCAGTATTGATGGTTTAGTCTGTAGATCTATTGTTTTATTCATTGTTCGCTTATGCCTGTTCCTGTATACTTGTCAGTTTACCGGAAAGAGTAGCATTGAAGGATCTTTAGATGTATCTGAATTGTGTTCTGCTTACAAAAGTGAAAGAGGTGGAAAGCATTATGAATACGAGTTTGTTTATGTTCCACAGGTCAAATGGCTGTCGAGATCCTGATTAAATATCGGGATAACGTCGACTACCCCGTTCTACAGCATGCATCAGACTAGATTAGATAAGTTTGCGAACAATACCTATATAATGAATCTTTTCCAGATGTAATTAGAGTAGATATGCTCTTATATACAGATTTTTCATAGTTAGCCAATCAACATTGGTGCTTTTTTACTCGACGTTGAGTTCGAACATCTACGTTATGGAACCTGAAAAAAAAAATGACATGATTTTTTGTACAGAATTTTTCAGGTTCACTTCGGTTCATGTAAAGCTCCGTAATTTAGTGCACTAAGCCCTTGGTAGCCTACTGTTCTGTGTGATTTGTTTATTTTTCACCTAATTAGTGCACTATAAGCTACTGTAGTACTGTACTGTACACTGAAAAATATATTTTACGCTTATCAATAAGGTCCCAACACATTGGGCATTAGCCTTTATATCTTATACTACAAAATATGGTACATAAAAGACAGAACATAGTTTATATTTAACTTAGCATATGTATTTAAATTTATGCGTCAAATTTCATGTTATAAAATAATAGCTTTAAGCCGTAAATACCAGGTCTGTTATCGAGTGGTACACATTTTTAAATGATTTTACTTTACAAGGCCGAATCCTTTGGACTGTGTGAGATATTTATAGATTTCTACTCTTACCCATTTCGAGACTAGTCAAGTCATTGTGTGAGTGAGTGAGTTCCATCACCATCTGATACTCAGTGGATGCTTCTTTTCAGGATTCTACTCTTGAACTCTGTATAGAGGTGTATGTTAGTAAAATCAATCTATCTAGATTTGATTTGAGTTGATTTTATCTTTCACTGTGGAGAGCTGGAATTTAATTCAAAGGAATATTCAATTTAGCAGCCAGGATGCATCTACCCAATAAGCTAAGTAGCAGAATGTAGATGACATAAAATATTGCTAACCCACACTGTAAAGCCCACAACCATTGAAACTGAAAAAATATAGATAGAGTTTTACTATAAGTTAGCAAAGATTAGTAACTTGTATGTAGAATTAGCGCAGTTTAGCAATATTTATCATTAGTTTATTACAGGATAAAGCATCATCGCAATGGGAGAACAGGAGTGCATAATCTGTCAATACCGCACCACTGATCAGAGTCCAAAGTTACAATTCATACAATACAATACAACCAATCTCTATATACTCTGATTACTCTCTATTCATATTGTGCTCCACGATACATTGCCCTTAATTGATCTAGTTTAATTTGTATTGAGTCCTTATAGCTCAATCGTTAAAATACACATGGTGAACCTCAATCGATCGAACAACAGTTTAGTCCTAGTTCTTTCTGTTCAGCCCTGTGATGATTAGCAGGTTAGTTGAGTTTTATTCAGTTGTCTGACTCTATCCAGAATGGAATGGCATCTGTTTCCATCTTGTATCAACAGATCTACCCGCATCAATTCCTACTCAACAGAGTCAGTCAGCACACGCTTGTTTTCTAAACAAACAAATCTTCTCTTTTTAACCTAGGAATTTATAGATTCGGCAGTATTAATTTGCTGGATATTAAGATTTTGTATGTATGAATATATTCCATACATATGCATACACTCACACACAAAAGATGACTTCATTCCATTCATTCCACTTTAATTTTTATTTTTATTTTTAGGTTTTTTCTCTGAATATTTTCCCTTTTCTTATTTTTTTTTTATTATTTTTAATTTTTTTCTGAAATTTTGCTTCTTCCTTCCTAAACTTCTCCTCTTTGTATTGTAATCTCCAATTGAATATTCCAATATCTGCAACCAAATTTGCTACTTTTCACCACTCGCTCCGTACGACACCATTCGTTTCTATAATAAACAGTCGCTAGAATAACACTCGGCCTCCTTAGAATAGAGCAAAAGCTGTCAAACAATTCCTAGAATATAAAAAAATACCTGCAAACCAGCAAATTTAATACCAACCAGAAGAAAAGACCAAAAAATGAACGGGGTCCCTAATTATTCCCCTTATTCAGCTCCCCAACCAATTATATACAATAATAGACTATACTACCAGCCCCCTCTAGTATGTTCTCAATCCTCGATCTTTGCAAGCTATCTCCAACTAAAAGCGCCAAACTTACTTGCTCACAACAATCAATACCCTCACTACAACAACAACAACAGCAACCCCTATTATCCACCGTCCGCTCATGACATCCAGCTTCAGATCCCTAGAGGCCCCCCAAGGAAACCAAAACCTTCAAAGTTCGTTTTGTGGGTAGGCAATATCCCCCCTACTGCAACCTTAAGCCACTTATGCTCCCTTTTTGGAACAGATGGGATCCAATCAATTTATTTCATACAAAGAACCCTCTGCGCTTTCGTTAATTACTCCTCTCAATCGGCGTTGATTAATGGCATCAAATCTTTTAATAAAAGGGGTGCTGCCATAAACGGGAGGAAATTGGTCATCAAAATTCGATCTCAATCTCAAAGTGAGATCTCTACTCTGAGTGATAAAAGTGTTCTTGAAAAGTATTCTTCTTCAAATAAAAGCAGCCCAGATAAAACGCCTGACGGTGAAAACGACGTTGACGTTGATGTCAACGACAAAAACAACGACGATGACAACAACACCAACCTATCTCAAATGGATCAGCCAACTGATACTGAACAAGAACCAACAAAGCGAAACATTACCCAAAAAAACAAATACTTTCTTTGCAAAAGTCTAACTGAAGAAGACTTGTACAATTCACTTCGAGTAGGTCTTTGGTCAACTCAAGCAAAAAACAAGGACGTGCTAAATAACGCCTTCAAACAGTCTGATAATGTATATCTAATTTTCTCCGCAAATAGAACTGGTAGATTTTTTGGTTACGCCCGGATGGAAGAACTAATTCATGATAACAGCAACACAAGTTTTAATAGCAACATCAATAATAATCACTACAACTACAATACCAGCAGTCGTCATCAACAACAACGGAACTCTTCCTCCTCTGCTTCTTCGTCTGTTTCTTCCTATCCTATGAACGTCATGGAAAACAACCCATCTTCTCCTACTTTATCAGTTGCTTCAACAGTTTACCCTTCATCTCCACACGGTTCTCCTTCCCCCTACACGATTTCTGCTCCCGGTACCCCCTCGGTCTACCCAACAATTGCAAACCCAGAAATTCAGCTTCCGTACGGCCAAATTGTCGATGATGCCGCACGTGGGATTTTATTTTGGGAGGCTGTCGATTCTCCTGCCCCTGACAGTAAAGAATATTATTGCAATGGTCGTGATGACGGCAATCCCTCTGCGAAGAAATCGACTGGGTCAGAGGTAACTAATCATTTCAGAATTCAATGGCTATCAACTAAACCGTTGCGTTTTATCAACAAAAAAATCGCGTCTTTGTGCAACGCTTATAACGAAGGGTTGCCGATCAAAGTTGGAAAAGATGGGACTGAAGTTGAACCTGAAGCTGCTCAAGTGTTGCTGGATATGTTTGATGATGACTGTTATGACGACAATGATTGATTTGATTCGACTCCTTTTTTTTTCTTTTTTTTTCTTCTTTTTCATTACATCTCGATATTCATTCATTCATAAGCAGTGCTCAATATTTATTCTCTTTTTATACTTCTAGTCATGACCCTGAAAACCAAAAAATGTGTTTTATCTAACTCTGGCATTTTTATATCACTATTCGCATAATCATTCAAGGATGAGACCGCCATATCTGAGTTTCGCCTTTTTTTATGTTTTATATGTTATTCTTCTCTTCAAAAGCACAAATATACCAGTCTACATACATACACTTGATATTCTGGGTTTATCTATCTATCAATCTTTTTTTTTCTTTCTTCATTCTGAATATATATGTTCATTTTATTTATTCATTCTAGTTATACTTAGTTTCATAATGTTATAATTGTTATCATATTAGTGTGTATAACTTTTCATTGGCCTTCAATTCTATCCCTAATTCTTCTTTTTGTTTTCTCACTCTTCGTGATATCTAGACTTATATCTGTGCTATAAGCGTTCCTGTTACAAAGACATTTGGTTTTTGGCAGTTCTATGTAATACGATAATTTAACATACCCCTTATAACAATCAACCTTCTTACTTTGTCCAATTGCATATCCAAACAATGTTCTGTACAGTACTATATAGTTCACTATTTCAATTTTCATCTATAATTATTTGAATCTATACTCGTTCATTCATCAAAATATTTTCAAATTTGTGTAGTGGGATAGGAAGTGACAATCTAAGGAAATCAGTAATTTAGCTAAAGTCTGGACACGAATTTGTGAATCAAAATAAAAAAATGATACTGAAGCGGATAATGGTCTGCACAATTAAATTTTGTAATTTTATCGCTTGTAATTTATACTCATTGAAATGATACAAGAGCTTAGTTTGACGAACTTTGAATCAAAAAACAATAAAGTCTTGAATTTGGGAGGGCCAAATATCACTATAGCTCATGTTTTGGGTCAGCTTTTGTAAATCTTTTTTGGAAGCTGAAAGCTGTAGGCTGTGGTATGGTCAGCTTGGGTAATGTTAATGTACAGTGAGGTTAATTGTAATACAAAAATTTGTTTTTAGCGTGGTAGGTTGGTAATACGACAGTGTGGTGGAATTCTGGAGGGTAGATATTGTATGGCTAGATACAGTAGGCTGATTAAACCGTTTGGTTTTTATAGTAAATGGTTTGTCTACAAACACATTAAGCAAAACGGGGAAAAACAAATAAACAATTGAAGAAAAGAATGAAGATTCAAAGAGAGACTAGCTATACAGAATAAGTCAAAACAAAAAGATCCAAAAAAGGAACAAAAGTTTTATCTGGGTGGAAACGCAATACTGTATATTGTATATATCCGATATGGGGTCGATTTGGATCCACTCCGCCGGTGTGTCTCGATTTGGATAGGTAACTGGGTGGAACGGTGGAGGAGGGCGGGTGTTGGTGAGTTTTGGGGTGTATGCGAAGTGGATTTGGTTGATATGGGAAGATTTGGAGACATTACAGGAAAATTTAAATTGAGATCGGCCAATTGTGATTAGAATTATGAAGTCTGTTAAACGTTAGTTGAAGATGGTTTAGGGATCATAAAGATATTGGTTGGAGATGCTGATTTGGGGTTAATTGAGACATTGGCTTGAAGATGTATAGTACAGTAAGTTGGTGATGTGGTCTGGAGATGTTATTAAGAGGATGATAACTTTGAAAAGTGATTTGTTGACAATAATGCTAAGGCGTTAGTTGGGAATGATAGTCTTACGACGTTAGTTAGAGATGAGGTTGGAAGATGTCTTTTAGAAATGCTTGATTAAACATGGTAGTTTAGAGATTCTGATTTGGAGACGGAGATTTCAGTTCGAGAAGTCAGCTCTTAAGTGTTAGCTTATAAAGGTTTTTTATTTAATACTGATTTCAAGAACTAAGCTTTAACATGTTAGTTTACAGCCGTTGGTTCAAAAAAGATACGTTCTGTTCTTCATGTATAACAGGATATCTCTTAATTTGGAGACAGTAGTTAGATGGTTCCAATTCAAAGAAGCTACTAATACAATACTAGTTTAATAATAAAAATGAAAATGAACAAGCTGAAGATGTCAGTGTAGGTTTGATGTTTAGGAAATGGTTGGTTTATTTACCAACAATGTCAATCTAGAGCTGAGCAGAAAAGGTTCGTTGGAAGATATTCATGAGACAATTTATACTTTGTTTTGTGAATAATAGTTTGACCAAGATTGTTCAGAACTGATCAGCTTTGAAATTAAAGAAGTATGGTTAGAAATTTGTCGAATTTAGCCTGTTGCTGAGAAATGGTTGGGCGTCCTGGTTTGGGGAATGTATGGGATGCTGGTTCAATGGCGTTACCTTAGTTATAATCAGTTAAGTCTTTTACTAAAACTATCCATCTGGATACATATTTATTAGCTATTTTTATTTGAATAATTGTGTGGTAAAGATACTCAGTTAGTCAGAGTTCCAGTTTAGGAGATGCTGGCCAGAGAATGTCAGGTATACGCTGCTATTCCCGCAATCTTATTAGACTATTGATTTAAAGATTTCTAACTGGTATTTTAGTAGACGTCACTGTGATGTGAATGCATATATAACAATACATGTGAGTTTAGAAGCAATATTGATATTCATATAACAGAGAGCAACATATTCATGTATTCCCTAATAAACTGGTATCACCTAACAAGTTGTACTATAAAACATGCTTTTGTAAAACATAGCACATGGAAAGTAGGTGCGGATAAAAATTGACAGTCTCTAGATCCATTATCTATTCGAAACAAACGTATAAATTTTACGGGAAAAGAAAGTGTGGAGTGTCGAATGAATAACTAGTATAAAGACCGACAGCTCTGTTGATTTAACGGCGTAAAAGTACAGTGCAAATATGTAGCTGTTTTCTGTTAAAATCAATCTTGCCAATTGCATTTTATTAAAAAAAATGTCTTGTTTGAAAACTAGGTAGAGATTTCTAGAATTTGGCGATTGAAGAAACAACGATGTTCTGCAAAAAGTCTATTACCATGGACTCTACGCACTGGTTTGCTCACTTATCACAGTACAGATATCTATCAGACTTCTATATGAACAATGTGAAAGATCAGTTTAGTGTGTATTCTTTTCTTGATTAAGTGCAGAAGCTGCTTGAGGTTTTACGTCTATCATAACATTCTAATCCGTTCCTATAAACAATTTACAAGGAAGGTCTCAAATCCAACATCACAACCTAATAAACACCATACGTGATAAAGTTTGAACAACAAAGCTTTCCAAAACCACTATACTGTATAGCAACAGTTCAAAAATAGATTTCTTCAAGCTGTGAATACCGAATTTTTAGAGCAAAGACCTCGTGGTACAGACAGGCTAGGAAGTGTACTTGGGATACAAAGAAAATAGGAATAAACTTGCTATTTGTACCAGTTAGAAGTTTTGCTCTCCAGAGTACACTTTACGTATAGTACAAATTTTGTGTTGATGAAAATATAAAACAGCTTGCTTTGTGTGGAAACTAATTGGGTGGCTGGATCACAACATACTAACAAAAAGTATTGGAGAAGTTCTGACTTTAGAAGGTTTTCGAACTGACAAGCTGGTGATAAGATCCTATAGCGCGTTCAATCCTTTTGTGCAACTTTTTAGCAGGTAAATAAGCGTATGGTGTTGGTAACTTAACAATAGGTAATATTTGAAAGGCTTGTTTTGGACCCAATATTGATTAAATCTAAACGCTATAAAGATCCCAAAATCTTACGATAGAGAACTAAAACCAGGTAACACAGCTGACAACACTACTTGCGGTACGCAGAGGTTAAACAAAGGCCCACAAAACTGGCTTAGTTTTTTCTTTATATTATTGGGGAAATAAAACAGTTCTCTTTTAACTAATTAATGTGTATTGTAGTCAGTTGAAAAAGACATATATACTGGTGCTGATTAAATTGGTTGCAGCGGAAATAGTTAGGTGGAATTTGAAAGAAAGTTGTTTTATGTAAAGACAAAATAGTGGTAGACTCAAATCAATATATAACTGTACTCGGTTTATGGTTAATACAAGTCTTCAAAAATAAATAAGAGCCAATTCAACCAATGCAATTCCTGTATACACCATCAAAGCAAACAGAGTACTGTAAACGATTCTAAAGTTTGACAGAACTATATTGATTTGGATATATATCTTATATACAGTATTTATGATAAATAGTGGTTTTTAAAGCTACAAATTACAGCATGTCAAAAACAGAGACTTGAAACCCCCTTTTAAAGCCTTTACAAGTTTTGGTTTAGCTTTTTAGAACCTATAATAGACAAGCAGATTTAGTTGAATAATATCCCTGTCGTGAATATCGAAATAACATCCAGATGACCTTGTTAACACAAATCCCCTGACAGATCTTTGTCAACTAATAAGTAAATGAAAAGGAATAGCACCGGTTTAAACATACCGCTTCATAATTTCGTGTCAAAACTTCAATCACAAGAATGTTCTATACTACTGTGAAGCTGAAAGTTAGCAAACTTCTGAATACCGGATTACCAACTTTTGAAATAGTTTTGGATTTGATCATATTTCATAGAGGTTTACGTCAACTACTTTATAAAGATAGCTCTATCAATTGTGATTATGAGCATTGGCTCTGACTGAGCAAGTCCCATTTTACATCACACAAACTAGAATGTGTACATTGCACACCCAAATGCAATAGTTTTCAACGGAGGTTTAATATATCTTAGCTCAGAAGCCATAAAGGCTGATAAGCATTGTCCAAGTTCTGTCTCAAATGTAAGTACACCTAATGATAAGAATACGGGTAATTATTTTTAGGCCTTTATGGCGAACTGAAAAGGTCTTGTATGGAAGTTTTCAGTGCGTCAAAAACTAAATCTCAGTGAAAGCAGATCATATCCAATAACACTTTAAAAACAACTCAACAACATCCCACAGTTTCCACTTTTAAAATGTCGCCATATTCACATTCCATTAAATTTTACTTTGTGTGGCTACAAATGTTTTTCTTGAAGAATTGTGTACTAATTGGCTCTCTATTCGTATTCTAAAAGCTCTGTATACAGTCTTACATTTTCCAAAGCTCCATGGCGGATATTTGAAAACACGATTCCTATAAACCATATGTTCATTCACAAGTTTTAATGTTGTTTTAGCCACCTTGCACTTTGACATCCCATGTCGGCCCATCAGACAAATACTTGAAAAAAGTTAATACTACGCTTTTATGATATTTTGGATCTTTTACAGGTGGATCAAGTAGGTTGAGCATTGTCAAATCTGTTCAAATCACCCAACGATAGTCCCAAAAATTAACAGTTGCTATATAAACTTGTCCTCTCTCTAAATTGGTTTGAGCCATCTTACTATGTGTGCAGCACTTCTGAAACAACTCTTGTAAGAATTTGATAGTCAAATATATTTGATGAAACTAACAGATATTGTGTGTACATATCACACTTTTGGAAAGAGTTTTTTACAACGTCTAGAGCTCAAATTCTTGTGACTCTACAGCTCATTCAAAAAATACTCTCTCCAAATGAAGAACAAACTTTCTGAGGTTCGTCTGACTTTTTTTCCGAATTGATAGGCACAAGTACTATTAGAAGCTTGCTGAAGGCAGTTGGAAACTATTAGATAGATTGCAGCTTTTGGTTGCAACTTTTGCTGAATGGTTAAAGTACAGACTACTGTAAACCGCAACTTAGCAACGAATTAATGTTTACCTTGCACTACGGCTCAATATATCTACACGCTACGAGGTGTTTAGACAACATAACACTCATTAATGTCCGCTAAACATCAGTCGAATACGATGAGTAGTTGTTCTTGTTAGAACTGCTTATATTCGTTCAAGTAGTTGTCGGAAAGAAACTTTTCTGGTGCACAAATGATTGTAGCTGGATCTAATTACCATTGAGGAGTGTTAACTTGATTTCCTTTTTATCAGCATTTGTTGGTTTGTAAATAACTAGAATAAATTTGGTTTGAAAAATCTAGTATGCATTTGTTTTTTCGTTCTTTGAAGATTCAGTTATAAATTTATCTGCTAATTTATGGATGTTAAACTTTGTTATTGCAGTATGAGATTTGCTCCCATAAGATTGTATTACTCACAGTACTGTACAGTGCCAAAATATTTTTCTCAATATTACACCTTTTTGAATAAATAGAAAACTCTCCAACTCTTAGAAACATTTGCTTAAAAGACACACCGGGCACATTTAATAGTTAACTTTATGTTGTAAGCTTTACATGGGCGTTTGTAGCCTATCTTTATGTTTTAAGCCCATTTTTCTTGAATTGACCTTTGTCCTGTTAGTAGAAAAGGTAATTTGATAAATCAGCAAATTGAGAGAGTATTCTTGTATGAGTATAACTGGGTGTTGTATTGAAAGTGATAACAATGAATGGATAATGTGTCTTATAGTGCTTATTATAGACACACCAGTGTATCCGATTTTGCACAAACCTCTAAAAACGGGGTTATTTCTGAAGTTGTTCTTTTGTAATTATAAACCAGATTCGTGGGCTTTGAAAATGAGATGACTTTAATAAGTTCATATCAAGATACATAAATTTGGTAGTTGTAGTAGTCATATACAAAAAAAATTAAGAGCTAATATTAAGCGTGAGAATAACGTGAAACAAATATGTGTGTCCCGCCTTGTTGCTAATAAGTAAACAAATAACAACTGATTTATGAATTTGATGTTGTTACATTTAGATGACAAGCTATAATCATTACTACACAATCCTATGAAGTCAATAGACATTGTAGTTCTAGCGGGAAATGCATTAAGTTATGTTTACCAAAAGATTTTTATCCGGGCAACGGGGTAAAGTAAAAATGCTCTCGAGGCAGCATGCGATATCCATAGGAAGATTGTTTTTAGGAGAGTACACAATGCAAAGTGTGGGAAAGGTAAAATAAGCATAGTCTGATCAGATCATGACAGAGTCGAGCATGGTATTGGCCTTCTAGAATACTGCAGCTCAAAAAGTTTTTTCCTTTTTCATCTAGTTCAACTTCAAAGAAGAGTTTTTTTATTTCATTTAAACCCAATCCTCTAATCTCTGGAAACAAAGAAGTCAGCTTATTCTTTTCAAAAGCCACAGTACAAAAACATTCAAAACTATACAAGCAATACAAAAGGACTTCTGAATTCCATTAAGTTTGGTAAGGCATCATATTTATACTTTTAGATTTTTACTCGTGATTCAAACAAGTTACAGCCTGCAAAAAGAATTCAATAATGAACACAAATGGCCTTTAAGTTCAAACACCTAATTCCACCTTTCTTACGTTCTTTCTTCTTCAGGCTTCTTTTCTATTGTTTGTAACTTGAGCTTTTGATAGACCATTGTAAAAAGTTGGATTGATATATTTATAATAGTAATGTACTGTACAAGCACACAAGTAAGTTATTTTATAGAGAATGTGAAGAAAATTAATAAAGTTTGAAAATCTCAAACTCAGGCTTGAGCTGTTATAAATGACAATGTGTTAGACAATGATCCAAACAATGGCAACAACTGACAAAAAAGAATACAAATAAAATAATAATCAAACGAATAAAATATTTCTTACGTATTATATGCTCATTACTTTTCTTTTCAAATAAAAGTACTGAGCCCTTCTGATCCAGTTTCTTAAAAGATACTTTAAACTATTAAGACACGACTCGATGTTGGACTTTTACATTGAATCACTGATAATGATTTGATGGGATCTTTACTTTACTTTGCATTTGTGAGAATATTGAGCTTAAATTTCATTCTTATACTATGATCAATCTCTACCACTCAATGTTTCTTCCTGAGACAGCACGATCACCATCACATATGGATTTCACCATAGATTTACCCTCTTATCCTACGTTCAACTTTGCATTTGTATAAAATACAATTTCAACACTCGTAATACAATTATCAAACTAAACAAACCATTCAAATCAATTTTAAACCGTTTGTCGATACAGCTGCAAGAAAACTTTTCCTTTTTCTTCTTCTTGTTTTTTCTCGAGACACATCGCAGTAGGCCCAAGATTCGGGAAAAATTGTGCAGCATAAGAGATCTAAAACTTTGAGTTTAAATATGAAAAGTGTCGTTTTCTTGTGTACACTACAGTATGCTGATAGAAAAATTTGTATGGCATATCGTTTAGTGGCAAATTAAATGGTAGATATTCGAATGATATTACAAATCTAGTAGTTTTACTGTTCACGTCAGATATACCAAATGACAGTTTGATTTAGTGTAAAATCGGTGTAGGTGATGTGTTGGTACGGAAAGTAGCAGGTAGATTCATGAATGTGAGGCAACACTTGAACGAGCTGAACTCTGATAATCAAATACCACATCAGCTATTTCCAATGTAGCGATCTAATTTACCTCATTGAACTTAATATTCACAGTTCAAATAACATGTGTACCATACAGATTACTCGTTTAATCCAGATGAAGACACTGCAAGTCACAGTACCGATTGTTTTAGCTTTCAATTCCACTACTCAACACTCCAATCAAGCTTCACCCTACATTTCGCTACAAAAAAATATTTCTCGGTCTTCTAAAAAAACTCTTCACCCAGTCGCATGTCTAACACTTTCACAAAATCTACCGCTCTACAAAGCCGGACACACATTACTGCAGAGAAAAAAAAAGTAAGAAATTTTCACGTATTGTATAAGATCCAAATCAATCTGAGGAGCAGGAACATTTGCCGGCATGAATTTTGTCAAAAGAGCATAAAAAAAACCTCAAGATAAAGTTTTGATTTAATGTATCAGATTTTATTACCAGAATCTGAAAAGATTTTTTTTAGTTTCCTGCTAGTTTTGGGGTGCTTAATACTGGATCTCAGATGCATTAAACTAAACCACTTTTGGCTGGTTTTGTAGGGGTAAAAAAACGGTTGATGATCTGTAGTTTATCATATAGTGGCGAGGGTGAAAGTGAAGAAAAGTTTTGTGTGCAGTTTGATATTTGTACGTAATAAGTGAAAATCGATGGAAGGGTATTTTATCCGAGGAATTGCTTTCTCAACGAGTCAGTGAGAGCAATTAGTTGGCTTTAATCTCGAAAAGAAGTCAAATCTCGAACTGAACTGTGAACTAAGATTGATTTCATTTTTGTGGAGTTAGAGTGAATTCTACATAAGCTAGATGGATGGACGACACATCTGCTTGGAGCATCTATAATAAAATTTACAGTCATCCAACACACCTTCATACCAATATAGCCAGTCAGGACAGAATTTTATTCTGAACAAGAATACGATTAAAAATAAACTAGATACTTTCTATTGAATTCCATCATAGTCAGACTTCACATTAAGCACCACAAAATCCTGAGACATAACGCAATCTCATAGATCTTCGTACGTAAAGTACCATTCTCTACCACTGTTGGAAACTTACGTACTTTACAGTACGTATAAAAATATCAAAACCCTCGATATCTGGAGTGCTTTCCTTTGTACAAAGCTTTACGTACAGTAACTTACAGTGGGCATAGCTTTCGTTGGATGAAGTTAGAATCAAAGTTCTTGCTAAACGAAACGGCAATACTTGAACAATTAAATCAAGCTTTTTCTTTCGTGTAGTGCATAGTCATTAGCGCAATTGTGATTGAGCAAGAGGTATCGGAATGGTTGTATCTTGGTTCTTGCTTTTGACCTTGAGCAAGTATCTTTGGTAGCTTTGTGTATACTGTGCGGTGTGGGCCGGACAAAACTGGAGTTTGCGTACTAAAGGAAGAAGCCTTTTACGAAACAGAATAAGGTGTAGAAATTAACATTATATTTAGCGGTTTATAGACCATAAAATTAGTCTACAAAATGTAAATTTATTCAAGCGTTGAGAGATTTGAGGTAGCCAGTTGAAACAGACTAACTTAAGAGGTAGGACGATATATCAGCTTAGTGTTTTCATTTCAATACTGTAGACTGAAGCAAGCTCTTCATCCAATCGCATTGTTTTCATTGAATAATTAGCCAATACAATGATCATTTATTAGATTCCTGGCGAATGATTACACGGGTCAAAGCACAGCAACTATTCGTAAACACATCCAGCTACATTACAAACTACAACCACGACCGCCTATAAACCTGTATCTACCATATTATCCATTACCACCATAGTTGTTTATTTGTCCATATAAACAAAAGAAGCTGAAGAGCTGTGTTGTTTCTTTTCAGTGCGCCTTTGACTACTACGTTTATCGTTTCGAACTTCAGGTGTTTCAAACTCTTTTTTTGGCCTCATCAAGAAAAAACTCCCAAATAGGCATTGAAAGCGTTGACACAGTTTAGCAGCTTTTTTAATTCATTCCCACAAAGTTGGGACAAACTTCCACTTTTGGAGAATTACATAATCAATTACAAGAGCTGACAGATGTTAAAGGTGGTTTTTGTCGGATAATTACAAATATTTGACTAAGATTACTTGTATTTGACTAGTTGTTGGCATAAAAAGGCTTCTTTACTGGCTTGGAGGTGTGTTCATCTCTCACTACTCTTTATTATCTGGTGCAAGCCTGTCGGTAATGAATAGATGTAAAATATGCTTTGCTGAAATGAAAAATTAGAACAGAACACTCCAAGCAATAGAAAATGAAACCCATAAGAAGACAAGTTTGAGGACGAATGCCATATCATTTTGCTAAGACAAGAAAGCATTTTCCCTTCCAGAGTCCAGACACTAAAAGCTAAAACTTAAGCCAATTCCACTATATAAACCACTCCATCATGTCTTCAACTGCAAAATTTGTATCAAGAGCAGTTTCAAGAGTAGTATCCACTTTTGAAGCCGGCAAAGGTGTTGCCGATCTATTGGCACGCATTCAGTTAGAAACTTCACTCCTTTTATTTCTTTACTAATGGATCACTTTAGAGTGGCCAAGGAGGCTGGATTCCCTGAAAATTCACACCGTGGGCAAGAGACTATCACATATTTACTCAAATGACCCGTCAACTATGAGGATTTTACTAGTTCAAAAGGAACTCTACATCCTGGAGATTTACAGTTCATGACTGCTGATGGAGGGATTGTAGTAGCGGTACTCGCCAAAATGCCCTCTCAGGGTATCACCAAGTATGATGCAGAAGGTCTCCAACTTTGGGTTGATTTACCCGAGAAGCTTAAAAACTCTGAGCCAAGATAAAGTATCGGGACTTGCTGGCCAAAGACATTCCTGTGACCAAGCCAAACGACAAGGTAACAGTCAAGGTTATTTCCGGGGTCTCCTACGGAGTTGAGTCAGTGAAGAATCCAACGTACAGTATGCACCAGTTGGGATATTGGACGTGTGTACCTCAACCCCGGAGGACTTCTCCGATAGCAAATACCACGCGGGTATAGCACTTTCTTATACGTCTTACAAGGGAGTGTGAAAGTGGATGGGAACAACGAAGCTAACCAATTTGATAGAGTCTTTTTCAAAGTCGACGGCGGGGATAGAGTTGAGGTCAAAGTAGGAGGTCTTGCTGCGCTATAGTAGCAGGCAAGATCTTGGATTAAGACATTATCTAGAGAGGCCCACTTGTGGGAGACTACGGAGGTGAGAATCAAGAAGGCTTTTGATGACTATGATATGGAAAGTGGGTTTGAAAGAAGAAATAGCTGGCAAGGCTCGATTGGTGATACACAGGAACGGCAAAGTTATATCGATACTAGGGTTTTTTTTGAAAAGGCTTATGGAGTAGGCGTGCGTGTGTATGATACTACGTTTCTATGAAATAGTATGAAATGCTACGCTAGCTGTATGTTAACTACTCATGAAAAATTTTTGTGATGATTGATACGTATTCGTATATATCTAATAGTTCGCGGAAAAGCGTGAGAGGTGTATAATAAGATGTTTTATAGAGCTAACAGACGTGAGAAGAAACCAGTCTACACTGACTCTACAGTAGAAAAAATGTTGGTAAATTCCCTGGATAGATTTGCAGAGTACTAGATATATACAAGAATCTAAAGTTTTCAAATGACACAGACATAATTAAGTCATCTGGTATACATTACCAGACGATCTTGAGATGATCTTTCGCACTGGTGTCAAAATAGTTGTTTTAGATGTTGAACTGACAAATAGAAACAAAGGTAAAACATATTGTCATTACAAGTTCTAGTGAAGAATAAAAAAAAAACTTTTTGTTTGTTCAATATCACCACTATTCACGCTACTGACTATTTTTTGATCATGAAAATGAAAACATGATCACAATATCTATAGGCCTTCATTAATACATCTCAAGGAGGTGCCATTTGACGAAGTTATACCGAGGAGCTATTTCCTAAAGATCCTTCTGGTTGGCAGGCTGGCCAGTTTTTCTTTAAGCTCATTTCCTGACTGACACTTTGCGACGTTCAATTTCAGCTGATGACATGCACTAGCTCGACAAACTTTGTTACCAACTAGCGCAAACCGTTTTCTATGTCTATCGGTGAACACCCGTCGAGCGTCCGTTGGGTTTGCGTATTGTATCCTCTTTTGCAACCCTGGAGACTGCGTGGAAAAGGTTTTCCAGCGCTTGTGCTCGTGCTGTACACGCGTGGGTACGCACAAGGAAATGGAAATGGAAATGGAAATGGAAATTGGAGACCAGTGTGCGTAAGTTTATACCGTTAAAACTGCTACCACTAAGAGTTCAGTTTGATCATTTTTATTCTTTTTACTTTTTCTTCATATGAATGTCCTGTTCAAGAATAGTCTTTCTAGTGCCGGGCTACTCTTTTCATATCAAAGACCATGGGCACTTGTTATTTCTTATGTGGTTATGGTCGTAGAGAGAAGGAACTGAATCTTTAGTCTCGGATGGATGAGGAAAAAAAAAACATTTCGAGGACTCACAAAATCTCTGTATAGTGGCAGTACTAGTAGCACTAGTACAAGATCTTGTAAATCTAGTACTGGCACGTATCTAGATTCTAGAGGTACAGTATCTAGCTAGATACGTTAGATCTGGTACTCAAAAATACTGTCCTCTTTCGGCAATAAGTGGCAACTACTACAATACGCTGAACAAACTGAATTTTTATTCTATTTTTTTTCCATCGCACAAAATCATTCAATATTCAATTTTATAGAACCCAAACTTCATTACCATCATCAACGAAAGACTCAACTTGCAAGCCATAAAACTTAAAAGAGGGTATGAAAAGGCTACAAACGTTTTTCGTCAGACATTGGTACGCTTGTCATACTCCGTTTCCAAGGTAAATTTACCCAAAAGAGCTTTTTTTCTCAAAAAAAATAAAAAATAAAAAACTTTTTTGTCTCTTATTTTCCTAGAACGGATATTTTATCTATCAAAAAAAAAACTTTTTCTGTTTTAAAGAAAGAAATAAAGAAATCCCAGCACAGTAATAATAATGACAAGAGTGAAGTTGTGTGGGTTGTGGTTTTAAATTGTGCGTTGTTGCAGTAAAAACTTTTCTTTTTTGATGGCTTTATTTTTTAGGGTTGTGAGAAAATTAAACCTTAAACCTTTTGTAACATTTAGCTCCTCTTTTCTTTTTTCCTGGAAAAATTTTATTTATTTCCCTTTTGGATCTGTATGGTAACAACGATCTTATTGTTGTCTACATATTTAGTTGTTTGTGTATACCGTGCGTACTATGTGGATTATGTGAACTATGTGACCTCTGCGCGCTTGTGTATATATATCGCCCAAATTCTCCATTTTCACTCCTTCCCTCTTCTCTTCTCTTTTTTTCGGTTTCCACCTAGTCCACCACGTCTTTCAGTAGCAGTACACAGATTTCAACTATATACATTCCTTACAAAGTACAACCGCGTACGTCGACACTACCGACACTTCACTAGAATACTTCCAACTTCTTTACATTCCTTCGAGAGAAAAGCACACAGATATACAAACTATCACCACTCTTTCTAGATATCAATCGACTCTCGTACAAAAAACAAAAACACGCTCTACAAACATATACGCTAAAATGAAATTTGCAACTATCTCAACCCTCTTTTTGGCTAGTGTACCAGCTTCTGTGAACGCTGCTACTCAGCATAAACACGCCCAACTCAAAAACGCTCACTCTCACAACCCCCACAAGAGAAGCAACCAATGCCAGTTCCCCACTAACGCCGGCCTGGTGTCCGTCACCCCCGAAGCCGAAAACGCTGGTTGGGCCATGTCCCCAGATCAGCCTTGTAAACCTGGTATGTACTGCCCCTACGCTTGCCCTGCTGGTCAGGTCAGCGTCCAATGGGACCCTGCTGCCACCACTTATTCCTACCCACTTTCCCAAAATGGTGGTCTTTACTGTAACGAGAATGGTGAAATTGAAAAGCCTTTCTCTGACAAACCTTACTGTGTTGATGGTACTGGTGCTGCCATTGTCAAAAACACTTGTAACGATGTTGTCTCCTTCTGTCAAACCGTCTTGCCTGGTAATGAAGCTATGCTTATTCCTACCAGAATTGGCGCCGGATCTTCGGAAGTTCTTGCTGTTCCTGACACTAGCTACTGGGCTGGCACCGCCGCCCATTATTACATTAACCCTCCCGGAGTTGATGTAAAGGAAGGTTGTGTTTGGGGCACTAAGGACAAACCTGTTGGTAACTGGTCTCCTTACGTAGCTGGTGCCAACACTGACGCTAACGGCAACACCTTTGTTAAGATTGGTTGGAACCCTATTTATCTTGAGCCTGATGTGTCCTTCAGAAATGAAAGACCTTCTTATGGTGTTAGATTGGTTTGTGATGGTAACTGTGTTGGTTTGCCTTGCGAGATCAATCCTAAAAATGACGCTGTAAACCAAATCAACTCTGCTTTATCTGCTGACGGTGCAGGTGGTGGTTCCTTCTGTGTTGGTACTGCCCAGCCTGGTTCCAAGATCTACATTGAAGTTTTCAATGTTGATGGATCCTCTAGCTCTGAGGACGGTGACGACTCTTCTTCAAGCTCTGCTGCTGTCTCCTCTTCTTCTCCCACTTCTTTTGAAGAATCTGTTCCTGCTGCTACTTCTACTTCTACTCAACAAGTTGTCCCTACTTCTGAAGATAACTCTGAAACTACCACTTCTGAAGATTCAGTTCCACCTACCACATTTGCTGCTCCTACCACAGATTCTCCAGCTGTCGTCACAGTTGTTGCTGGTCAAGATGGAACGACTACTGTTGTTCCTACCACTGCTGCCCCATCTCCTGAGTCCGCTTCTCCTTCCACTGTTGCTCCAGTCGCAGAAACCACTTCTGTTCAAGAGACAGTTATCACTCCTGCTTCTCAACCCAACGCTAACACACAAGCCACTTCGGATGTTGCTGTTACTGTAGTTGAGGGCCAGGATCAAATTGCTGAAGTCGATAACTCTGGTTCTGTTCCTACCACTTTGGCTTTTGTTGCTCCTCAACCAAACCAAAATGATGCCAATGAACCTGGTGTTGTATACGAGACCGTTGTCGTCACCAGACCAGTTCAAACTAAAGTGGTTTACGCTACTGTTACTGATGTTGTCAACGTTGTTGCAAGAGACAACAAAGCCAATTCTTTGGAAACTTACGAAGTTCAATCTGTAGCCAACCTGTTGACTGGATCAAGAAGTGCTATGTACGTTAAGGCAATGAACTCAACTGCCAGCTTAGCCTCTCAAGTCAATAGAGCCGCTCGCCCACAAATGGTCTCTGTTGCTGGCCTTTTGGTGTCTTTAATTGTTGCAGTATTGGTTATGTAAAAGTCACATAACACAACTGATGATCTTTTTATTTGAATTATTTTTTTTTGGGCCATATTCACTGATATTACTATCTTTTGCAATGATTGAACGACGCTTATGATACTATGTGTACTTATTATTGTTATATATAAACGCACTTTATTTTTTATATTTATAAATAGATTTATATATGTGAATCTTGTTCTTTTATTTGAAGGTTGATTAGCCAGAGTTATTTCAATTTGGTTTATGTAGTATTACAAGATGCTCTGTATACTACCAACGAAACAAATAAGAAATCAGTTATGGGGCGGGTTCATAAGCTTTAACTGGTGGTAATTAACATGTTACAAGACACGAAATGGTGAATATACGGGTCCAGTTGAAATTTAAAGGGCTACCTCACGTCTTTGCGATACTCACAAAAGCTTTTGATATATCAATCAAGTATGGTACAATCTTTAAAGCAAGCTAATAACTTTTCACTGTCAAAATTGCTGAGCATACTGCAAATTACATATTGCACATAGTTTCAATACTGTTCACTTAACACTTACTCAAAAGAAAGTGTTTATGTATTCTATATTGGGTATGTTGCCTTGGAATTTACCTCTAGTAGTCTAAAATTACAAATATCCTCATAGCTATATCACAGTCAGATGTATAGTAGGTTCTTGTTCAAACAAACAAAAAGTTGATTGGACTTTAAAGGTATTAAACGTAAACTGTTACTTTTTTTTAAATCTGTTAGTAAACTACAGTAGATAACAACATAAATTATCTCATAATTTGTTAGTTAAGTATTTATCTTCTTGTCACCGTGAGAAACGTGGTGGTGTTTAGGTTCTTACGCCGACAATATGGAAAATCTGAATTTCATCTGGACGTCTAAAAGTCGTGAGAGTCATTGATATTTTAAGTAGTGAAGTATGCTTATATACTGAGAATGCATTTTTGACCGATACAACAAACAGTGTAACTGGGCGTATATCCCAACCAGTTTTGTAAATCACTGTTTTTGTTCCAATTGAATTTACACACAATTTTGGAGACGATAGGAGAAGTATGGTTATCATATGTAATATTATGAACTACCTGGATTCTTGGAGCTATTGGAACTAGAGGTTGCCATTTACTTACAAGGTGTTTGCATTGAAAAGATTAATGCTTCGTTTGGTTAAAGGTTCTTGTATATATTAGACTACATTAATAAATTTGTATCAACTGTTATAACTACATTTCAACTTTGAAAAATTGAAGTTTACAAACGATAAAGCAGACTGCTTTCGACGAAAAAAATCACGATAAAAAATGACGCGTGGTTCTTGTCAAAACTGGGGTACTGGAATAACTTTACAAGAGTATCTCGTCCATCTTTTCTACAATGTTGGCATGCAGTTGCTTTGTTTGTGTTGCTTGTCAAACTAGAATTGAATCTTTCACCTACATCTACTTGACCTCCAATTAAACCCTGCTTCTAAGTATCGATACTATTCTTTGTAGTTAGTTAGTATCATCTTTTTTGACAGGTAGTCTAATTAGTAGTCTATTCTGAAGACTATTTTAGAACCTATCAATGTTTGTTTTTATTTATTTTTCTAGAAGAAATTTCTGTATAATAACCAGACTATAACTTCTAAAATCTTTTGCCTTTTTTCATTAAATGATAAATTTCTTAAAGCAAGAATTGTTAGTAGTTCACATTTTTTCACCATAGATGCTTTGTGAGCACCAACCCCATTTGAACAATGTTAAGTAAAAGTCTTGGCACGCATAACCACATCACCTTGGAGGTGAAATCAATCGAAACGAAGATTTTGATGGGCCGTTGACAGGTGCCAAACATGTTGAAGCTGGAAATCTGTCAAATTCGTTTATCGCTGATGCCTGAAAATGTTGTTGTTGAAGATCTCCTGCCAAATTGCAGTGAATTCATTGTATTTTACAGATTGTCTGAGATTCACTTTAATAACATCTGAAATATCCCCACAAATACATTTCGTCAGAACACAAGCGAAATATTGAGTTACGACAAACAATAAAAGGAACTAGCTGCCAGTTCAGCACAGTTTCCAGTAAGAAGTCTGAATTCATTGATATTACCTTGACGGTTGGCTTGGCTTGGCTTTTTAGCTGCAAAAGAAAGAGATTCAAAATTAGGCAGAAAGCTGATGGCTTCCTTGTCAAGATAAATAGATATAAATACTGTGGGTAGGACTTGTAGAATTGATTGAATTGCCATCCAGTCTCTTTTGTTTACTGCTTTATACTGAATTGTATCATATCTTATCGACAAAAACAAATCAACTAAAAATGAAGTGGAGTAGTATTATTGTCACCAGCGTTTGCTCGCAAATTGTTGCCTCTCAAGAGATCACTGGTTGCCACAACCACGGCGGTACTATAAAATGTATTGACGCCTACGGAGTTGAAGGTCCCATCACTCCCGCTCCTACTGGAACTGCCATTCCTGAATCCTATACCAACTGCCACAACCACGGTACTGCAGTCTACTGTGTTAACGACGGTAACGAAGTAAACTTTGTCCCAGATCCTCAAACTACTGTTGTCACCGGATGCCACTTTCATGGAACTGCTCAAGTTTGCAAAGACGGAAACGGTGCTGAGGGTACTATTAGTCCTGCTCCTACTGCTACCGAAAATGCCCCTGCTGCTTATACCGGTTGCCACAACCATGGTGACACAGTCTACTGCATGAACGGTAGCAACGAAGTCCAGTTCTTGCCCGGATCCGGAGAAGGACACAGTGATTCCCACGACGAGGGCGAAGATCACGACCACGACCATGCTCATGAAGAGGGTGAAGAGCACGACCATAACCATGACCACGATCACGTCCACGAAGGATCAGCAAGCCTATCCGCTGCTTCATCTTCTACTCCCATTCAATCTTCTGCAGCCCCCGCTAGCTCAGCTGCGGTTTCCGCTTCCCCTACCCCCGAAAGTGAAGTTCCTTCAACTATCACCACCGTTCGTCCTGCCATCACCGGCTGCCACAACCATGACGGAACCATTATGTGTATTGACAAGGACGGCGTCGAAGGTGCTATTACTCCTGCACCTACTGGAACACCTATTCCTGAATCTTACACCAACTGTCACAACCACGGAACTGAAATCCACTGTGCCAACGAAGGCTCAGAAGTTCAGTTCATTCCTCAAACTGCTGCACCCGAACCTTCTAACTCAACCACTACTACTGTCTCTCAGTCTAACGGAGCCGGTCGTCAAATGGTCTCAACTCTGGCTCTTACACTGACTTTTGTCGTTGCAGTACTTGTTATGTAAATTTGAAGCGCATCTGACTATGGGCTATCACTTTCGCTACTTAATTTTTCTTTCTTACTATCTTTCTTCTTCTTAGTTACAGCTTTTGTTACTTATTTGTATTCCTTTTCAATTTTTTAAAATAATTCTTTTTCTCGTTTGTATAGTTTTCAATATATACTGTTTTATAAGCCCAAAAATCTTTTATTAATCTTCACTATTTTGCGAAAGAATAGAAATCATAATGGTCTCAATAGCCTTGAGGGACCAACTTGGAGTTTACTGTATTAAAAGTTTATACTGAAAGGAGTGGCAAATAAATGAGATGGAACATTGTAACGGTATAGCATGCGTAAGTTTTTCGTAGAAAAGATAATAGCCTCTGTGGAGATAAATGACTATTGCAACTTCACAATGACGCTAAAGTACAGGCTCTCATGTGTAAAGCAATGAAAGCTAACACAAAATTCAGTTTAGAGTATATGAAATTGTTTAACCGAATAGCTATCACAAAGCACATCTTTATATGTAAACGTCGCAAACAGATTTTTAGTAACGTAGTAAATTAGCTTACTATTTAGTACTTCATTACTGGCACATTTTGCCGTTGTTCAATATGTTTCTTTCGTTGCGTTCTCAATTCCAACCATTTCCATTGTTCTATCAAAGGACTTGGAAAACACAGGATCGCTATCTTCATATACTACCGCTGTCAACATTTTATGTTCACTGAAAACACATTTAAAAAGAACAATACTAATCAAGGTGTGTTACATGTCTGACAAAAATTAGCCCTATTTTTTAGTCATTTTGGACCGTTCAAAACTAGTCAAGTAGCTGGAACTTCCTCGTTCATTCAAAAAAACTATTTTGGTCATTTTGCACTATAATTTACTGTGTTCCAGCTTAGATTGTTTTTAAAAATTAAGCCGAAGCATTCTATCACCAGGGTTGCAGCACGAAGCTGACACAACTCAGTTTTTGTACAATACTTTAAAAGTTTTAATAAACAGATAGGTACGGATAAACGGCGAGAGTAAGTATTGCTCTTCAAAGGCATTTATCTTGAAATAACGATAATTTTTGGATAAATCAAAATTGTTTACGCTTTTAATAAGGCAGCATACAGACACAGTGTGCGGTAAAATCAAAGTAGAACTCAAGATGTAGCCTGGAGCGTTCTGCATGCTAGGTATTCAAAAATACTATTTCCATCCTCACACCTTGAGTTATTCAGACAGCCCATTCTATATATCGGGACTACTCATGTAGTTTCCACAATGATTTTCTGTAAAGCATTGCTTGCTAAGAATGGCAAAAACGATTGAAGAATTAATTTCGGAGGGTATACAGTAAATGTCAAACATTGGCTTTAAGGTCAATTGCAAAACTCGTACGTACCTGCATATATCAGAAATTTTTTTCAAGCTGTAAACAGATATGCTCTACCATTACCATTTTGGTAGCGGGTTTATATTCTTAGTGAATCTTTACTTGAAGTTTACTGTAGTACTGGAAACTTGTCTAACTTTTACCGATTCTGTGAATATGGTAGTATCGATACATGGTTACTTAGTTTGACATATAAATTTAGCACAAACAATGTCATATTTTTCATTCCAACAAAATTCATGAATTGCGATATATAAGCTATACGTTTCATTGGACTGTGTTGGAAAGGGTGTACAGTGCGTGTAACTAGAAGCTTGGTTAAACAGCATTATTAACCGTTGAATTTTTTAATCATTAAGTCTTGTATGCTTAATTTCTATGCTGAATTCCAACTCAGTCAACAAGATGTAAACAGTTGCAATGATGCTAAATACATGTCAAAGATTCCGCAGAACAGTGCTATGTTAACAAATATGACAAGCTGCAAGGTTGGTACGCAATGGACTTATAACTCCCATACCGTTTCCACTGGATCCTGCACTTATCAAAAAGCTATCAATAGAAATTTACGATAAAGCAAGCTATAACCAGTCCAAAATTCCACGATTCTGTAGAGACTACTCCTGGAACTGGGCTTATTGTCTAGTAGTTGATGTTCACATTTGGTTGAGTTTAACGCTTCAGCCCCGACACTATCCACCAAATTGCTGTCATTCTTGGGTTAGAATTCGGCCCGTTGTTCCGTCTAGCCATCTGAAAGTCCATCTTTATATTCATGCTAGTTATATAAGATCAATTGCAATGGCATTAGAGATTTGTCATCTTCCAAGATTTTGAAATAAAGTAACATCTGAGCTAATATTTAAACTGTAGAGACATGGCATTTAATGGGGCTCCTATACCCTAAGCTGCTATTGGTGTAGTTTAACTTAAATGCTAAACAACTGCTGATACATGATATCATACATCCAACTAAAAAAGCCATTTGAAAGATTGCATCTTGATTTCGCCTAGTAATACAGTCTTCGATTCTCAATGGAATAAAAGAGTAGACAAACTGCTGTGTCGCAGGACTCTGAATATATGTTAACATTCCATAGGAACAATTGTGGAACAAGACCCTCTAAACCCAACAAGGCACAACTCTAATGTTCAAAATTCAATAGACTTAATATACCGTATGCGTCACATCACTCTTTCAAACAGAATAAGCTCCGTAACAACTGATTTCGAGTTTAAATTAAGTGTGAATCCTTCTTCTCTGCTTTTTTATCATTATTCTTATTTGCTCAAACCAACCTCAATCGCAAATAAACAATGCCGCAACAAACAGATAATCCCCCTAGTAATACAGCAAAACATGCTAGTTCCTCAAGCCAGTATCTAGCATCAGCCACTACGTCTTCGAGACTTCCAAAGCAGGGAAGCTCTTCAGCCGCACAGTCGATGAATAGGGTGAAATCATCATCATCACAGAAATCCGATAGACAAACAGACAAACCACGGTCAAGAAAAAGCTCAATTGAACGCCGAATTCCAAGAAAATTCAAATTCTCGGTAGATGATGATGAAGCAGAGCTGGATGAAGATCATGGTAGAGAATACTATGAAGGGTATTCATATGGATTAAAAGAAGGCAGGAGAAGGGCATTGGGGAAAAAGGATTCTAAAGGGAAAAATCTCAGCACATCAAAATCTCGCCCACATTCTGCAATTGGTAACATTATTCACGAGATTGAGGAATGTAAAGAAAACGCAGATGATCCAGATCGGTTAGAAGAACTAAGAAATGAGCTAAGAGAAGAGATTGAATATCAAGATTCGCATCACAGTCATGAAGGAATGGAGGAAGATACAGAAGACTCTAACAAGGATCAGAGCAGTAACGAAGGTAATGGTGATTCAGCTAGTATCTCCAGTACTGAGACTTTTACTTTAAGAGGACGCCAAGATGCCATAAATATAACACATCCTTTTGGAATCAGAATCTGGAAACCCGCTCTATACAAAAAACATCGTTCCGTCGAAAAAAATGCCGACGAAGATATCAACTCTAAACCTATCAGCCATGTATCTATGCTAGTATGGGTTGGGAACATCCTTTGGTCGTTAACATTTGGACTTGTCCTATTTTTTGTATGCCTACTTGCCGGCAGCATATGTCTTTTTATGTTCTGGAGCCCAAGCGCAATTATGTATGGCAGAACTTTTCTGTCTGTTGGCAGATATTTATTATTTCCTTTTGGTAAGTGCGTCCAACTATGGCAAGATGAAAATTATATATACGAAGATGAAGGATTTGGGCGATCTGTTGCAGAGTATGAGAGATGGCAAACAGGTGATATTGAAAGAGGAAGGTTGTTCTTTGGTCCGACTTCGGATCAGTGTGGAACTCTTCCAGGAGAAATTGATGACGAGACACAAATTGGCCAAAGTGGGGATGATAGTGGTCAGACTAGGAGAGACTCGAATCAGTCGTCTAATAGTCCTAATGGTATAAGAAGAAAAAGAAGGTTATTTGGAAGAGGAGAGTGGAATTTGGGTAGAATTGCTTTCTACGTCTGCTTTTACACTTTGTTGTATCCACTCCTAGTTGTGATCTCATCTGTTTGCTGGCTATTTGTATTCTCAATCCCAATGGGAAAAGTCACGAACACATTGGCATTTCATTTGAGACGACATCCTTTGGCTCTTTCATTCAAGAAGGCTTCTGACATGCATGATCTTTCAACAGATGAGTTTAACGCGTCAATCATTATTTGCACATACCGTGCGTTTGGCTGGAGGTACTACAAATACACTGTTGATGGAACAAACATTATTCTGATAAACTTGATGGCCGCGGTAGTATTCGTGGTTGTTGATTTCTATTTTCTCACTGACATCTTTAGTGACTTTTTCTTTACAAGTCAAAAGTTCATGTTTTTCTTAGGCATGAGTGCTGTCGTTCCACTCGCTTATTTCATTGGCCAAGCCGTAGCTAGTATTTCCGCACAGTCATCGATGGGCATGGGCGCTGCCATCAACGCATTTTTCTCAACTATTGTTGAAATTTATTTGTATTGTTTTGCCTTAAGTCAAGGCAAAGGATCATTGGTTGAAGGTAGCGTGGTTGGAAGTATCTTTGCTGGTGTCTTGCTCTTACCTGGGGTCTCTATGTGTGCAGGTGCGATCAAACGGAAAACACAAAGGTACAATCCCAAGTCGGCTGGTGTTAGTTCTACTATGCTACTTTTTGCAATCATTGGTGCATTTGCTCCTACTATCTTTTACCAAATTTATGGACCTTACGAATTAAAGTGTTTACCATGTGATCCTATACATGCATCTATACCCAAACATAATCACTACAATGAGTTCTGTACTAGATGCTTCTTCGAACAAATCCCTGTTCTACTGGGCCCACTATACATCGACGTTATTAAGCCTTTCAGTTTGATTTGTGCTTTCCTGCTTTTCATTTCGTACGTTATTGGATTATGGTTTACACTTCGCACCCATGCAGTCTTGATCTGGCAAACACCAATATCATCCGAAGGGATCAATAATATGGTCCAAAACGTATCTGCGCAAATCCAATCAATACTCCCAATGTCATCCGACCCAGCTCCATCAAAGCCCACCGACGAGCATCCACAACCAGCAAAACCTGCGGCACCTGAGGCAAACAACCACGAAGAACAAAACGAAGGCCATGAGGCTCCTAATTGGAGCAGAACAAAGTCTACTGTAATTCTCCTGACAGCTACTGTTCTTTATGCTCTTGTCGCCGAAGTCTTGGTTGACTGCGTCGATGTTGTTCTCGATGGTATTAATATATCTCCAAAATTCTTGGGTATAACGCTATTTGCCCTTGTCCCTAACACGACTGAATTCTTGAATGCAATTTCCTTTGCCATGAATGGAAATGTCTCTTTATCAATGGAAATTGGAAGTGCTTACGCTTTACAGGTGTGTCTCCTTCAAATTCCTGCTCTTGTATTTTACTCGCAATGGACATTCAACTGGTACAACTCACCACACGATTTGGCTAAATCGCTAGCTGAAACAGGTAAAGAGCTTTCTGACTACATGTTTACTTTGGTTTTCCCCAAGTGGGATTTGTACATGTCTATATTCTGTGTATTTTTGTTCTCATATCTGTATGCAGAAGGAAAAAGCAACTATTTCAAAGGGTCTATACTATTGCTGAGTTATGGTGTGGCTCTTTTGGGTTTCTATTTTGCTCAAGATATAGATGACCATACGGGTCTTAATGAAGGAGCAAGTTTGGTGAGCAGTGCTTCAAATTTGTTATTAAGACAGCAAGGGCGATAACATTAGAATAGTTCATATATTGATATTATATAGATATAGTAGTTGAGAAATACTTATCACAATATCACCATGCTTAACTTTTTGTAAATCTTTGTCTGCTCCAGACAGAACAAAGTAAATGTATATAATTATACCTAATATTTATCAAAGTCTATAACAATACTGTATCATTGTGTGCAAAAAATGAAGCAAATGTCCGGCCCATTTTGCTCTTCAGTTCTGTAGTCTATTATCACAATTTCGCCCCATTACTACCCACTCCGTCTGGCACATCATAGAATCTTGGTGCGTCGTCAAATTTTGGACCCTTAAGCCACTTACCCTCAACTGGGATTCCTTCTTCCTTCATGGTTTCGATCCACTTTCTATACTCATTTCCTTTAACACATCCGTCGTCCCAGAACACTTTCAATTGCTTCCTGAATGACTCATTTGGATTTGCGACTGATCGTTTCTTCTTTATCAACGCCAGCACCTCATCTGGATTGATTTTCTCTTTCATACACAAGTATGCAGCAGCTACAGTGACAGACCTACTGATTCCAGCAATACAATGCACCAGAGTTGCTTCATTGTTTTTCCGCGCATGATCTATAAACCTAGCCACCAGATCAAAGTACATAATAATGTCTTCCTCGTCATCATCATCGATTCTGATCTGTAGGTGATGAAACCCGAGCGGGGAAAGGTCCCGCACATTCTCACGGAGCAGAGAGACTATGTGCGTGATGTTCTTCTTTTCAAGATCACGGGGAGATCTGAGGGTGTGAAAGCTTCCTACAAATAGATAGGGTGTGATTTCATTCATCGGTGCCATTGTAACTCGCAGAATCTGGGGTCTGTGTGACAAAAGAAAGAGTAGGTGGAGTAGAATAATATTTGGAGTAATATGTCCGGCTGGTATTGCAAGGCTGTCATAGTACCGAGGCCTGAGTTTAAAGTTTGCATTAAGATATGAAATTTCAGAAATACCGGTATATCTGTATATATATACAAAGATTATAGGCAGTTTCACATCGTCGATAGATCAGTTATTATATACAATAATAGCCTGTGTGTGCTTGACTGGTTTTAGTTTTTTATGAATATACACGCTGAGGAATTGAGGAATTGAAATATTTCTGCTTTACTATCATTAAAAATTTCTAGAAAAAAAACTTTGAGTCTTATACAGCTACACACATCTGTGATCTTAGTCGCCATGTTGAAAATGTCTACAGATATATTGCGAATCTGTGAAATACTAATAAATCAATTAACCAAACATAAATATCTTAATTTGGATCTTTAATGAGACTCAGGAGAATTTGAATGTCTACTACGTATTGTGATTATGATATCAAGACATGTTTGAGTATTTGGCAAGTCGGAGGTCATTGATTATTAAACTGTGAGTTGTAAAGCTCCGTTGGTTTTTGTTGGTTTGCCTACAATATCACTTGTAGTGCAAAAAGCAAAATGTATGAAGTTCATACTATGATTATACAGATATAGCGTATATTCAAGTGTATAGACTGATAGCTTTCCATAGATTGATCTTGAAGGAATTTGATGTGAAGTTATGGAACTCTAGTAAGTATGCTACATGTCGCGAATACTCACATCTTTGAGGATTATAACTGCATTCCAGAATTGGATCCCACAAAACTGCTTCGTTTTCTATAGTTACCATAGTATATAGGATAATCAATATTATATTATGTTCTTTCATTACTTTTGAGTCTCTAAGAATCTAGGAGAACTGAAGGTAGTCTAAACACTTCATATTAATTTGTTAAAATTCGCTTACTTCAAAGTGATATCTGCTTTTGAGCATGCTTGGGACTTTTGTGGATGCTTCCTTCTAATATTCATCTTACGTAGGTGCCTATCATCTTGTATAACGAAGAGCTAAAAAACAGCTACTTTTTCGTCACTAAATTAAGCTCATTTCTTCCATTTAACAATGAGCAGCTGGATACTTATAAGATCTTGAAGATCGTTTGTCAATATACTGTTTACTACTACTATATGTATAGATTTCGAGCATACCTAAAGTGTTTAAAGAGTTGAATGAAGAAACAGCATAAGATGGAGTCTGAAGTAGCTACGTTTTTCTCTTGAGAAAGTTGTAGACTTTTTTTTAAAAAAAAAAAGTTACTCCGTTTGTATTCATAAAGTAAGCTAATAGCCCAAATATCAAAAAGAAAGCGAGAATGATTCTCAAATGAATCCAAAGTCCGGTAAAGAGATAGGAACGAGTCGTATTAGGTTAAATAAGAAACTCTGTATTAGATTCAATGTCTGTGACCGATGAACGAAGGCTTGAATATATAACGCAGAACAATGTCTACGCAATAGATTTTGGTTATTTATTTATAGGCTTCTTACTCTAATTTATCAGGGGGATGTTGTTTACATTTAATTCTATAGATACTTTCTAGTTTTAGATGCTTTGATGTTCTACTAGCTAGCATTGCAAATGTACTACACTTATCTTTCATGAATGACGTAACAGTTTGACCGACTGGTATCGTAACCTAAGACCAATGTGGGGTTTGTATTTTTATTTAAAAATTAGAATGTAGATGTAGCGTTGAGTGATTATGTGGGGTGTGACAGTGTATAGTTATTGTGATAATATTATGATATGAAGTGTTTCCGTTGTGACATGAGCGTCTAATTCAAGCAAATTTGATTTTATTCTTGTTGTTCCAAAGTATCATTTTGTTCCGTTGTACTAGGGCGATTCCATTGCATTACCAGTTTGCCTTAAGTCTCCAACTCGGCTGTTGTTTTTGAGCTTCTTGTTGAGCTTGTCCACTGTTTCCTCTCTGAGTTTCATACCCGCCACTACTGCCGTAACTTTGACTTGGTAACTCAGGTCTCGCTGATTTCAACTTGTACCTGTATTTGTCGTCTTTTGATCCCGCATGAGCCCCAGCCCCTGAAGAGGAACTGGGCTGGGATTTCCAAGATTCTTTTGTAGGCGACATTCTTCTGCTGTCCTGTTTTATGGTTGTGCTCGTTCTCTGGTACATCTCATTCAGAGAGCTTCCTTGGAAGTTAGATTGAGTGCTGGCCTGGTAAGTCTGCGTGACGGTTTGGTACATGGTATGTTGCTGTTGCTGTTGTTGTTGCAGTGGCTGAGCACTAGAGAGCCAGTTAGGTAAACGGCCTTCCCTCTCAGTGTAGTACTTTACAAGAGCACGAGATAACAGCGTATTATCTTCTGAATCCCCGTCGTGCTCGCCGTTTAATGACAGCTGGGTCTTGAATTTGTTCCATAGTGAGCTACCAGACCTAGATGTCGGTATAGGCTGTTGCTGTTGTGCTTGCTGTTGAGTTTGCTGGGATTGTGACTGCGAAGGAGTTGACGATCTGTAGAACTGCATTGATGTATTTATATTTCGAATTTTAAATAATTGATTAAGGGTTTTGGAGAGAAGTAAGAGATTGTTATGATCCACTTTTATTTTTAGTCTATTTTAGTCCTGGAACCTGTCGGCTATTTACGTAATGAAATCTTTGTTTACTGCTTGTGCACGACTCTAATAAAAAGCCAATTTTTGGTACTTGATACTTAGCTTTAATCAACATGTACCGGCCAGGTTTCAAGTGATTTTTTCTAGAACCAGAGCATGGGAAATGCTGTTTTATAACAGTTATGTTTGCATTGTATCATTAATTTATAAAACCGGAGCAGCTTTGGATCTATTAATGATATGTATTTTAAGGGTTCTTGTGCGCTGTGAACGTTTCTGTTATTTAACTTACATTCTTGAATCACACTGAAAATTCCATTTTACTAAATATAAAATACTGTGGTATAATGACGTTAAGAATATTTGTGTATCTTTATTACTTTTGTGTCCTAACAATTGAAACTGTTTATACATTCAATCTTAGTTGTTGGTATAAAGTTTGCTAAACCAGTTAGACGATACCAGCTGAGCTATGCTACTCTAGCCGGAAGCTGTAAATTTTGTCTTTTAGAATAGTTGATTATCGGTGGTACTCCGATATAAATATTTTGATAATACGTACAAAAGGATTTCTCCTTCATTTGGTGCCTGAATCAAAATACTTGGAATAAAAATAGCTGGCATTTGTCATAGTCGGTGTAATGAGCCTCAACAGATTAGTTAAATTTAACATCTCAAATTATCTTACAATTTCATATGTTTAAGATTTAAGATGACTTCTAGCTAAAATCATATCCGTGGATATATTCTTCTTGAGACTCAAGCAAAAGATGTTTTTCCCTAATTTTTCAAGCTTCATTTATACTGTCGCTCACTTCTGCTAAATGATGTCACTTACGTCAATGTGTCTTGATAATCCTCAGCTTGAGTCTTGAACATTCAAAGGTCTCTAGTTTGTTATTAACACATTAATTACAGAGAAATTATCGAGTGTCATAGCTGCTCAGCAAGGGAAGGGATGACATTCTGCTAAGATAAACTGAATAAGCGTGCAAATACTTAGAATAATGTCGGCTCTATACAAATCATTTTAGGAGAGTCGCTATGTTACATTGTGATTTACTTTGCTTCACCATATACAGATACAGAGAGATGCAAAACACCTATAATAATTTTTTTACTCAAGCAACTTGTGCGTAAAAGTAATCAAAAGAAAGAGAGTAAGCAAGCTCTCCTTAAATGATAAATATTTGATTTGTGTAACTGTCACTGTCTATTAGCTCGAAAGAGTTTTTAACATCATTAACAACTGTAATTTTTCAGGGAAAAAAATTACTATTGTTCTACAGAACTTGATAAAATATTGAATCAATGGAAATCAGCTATTGAATACCAACTTTGATAATATATAAAATTCCTCTACATCAGGAATAGACTAAAAGAGAACATACAGCCAGTCCAATAAGCAATATGATTCGTTTGGTGCTGCACTTCATACATGAGCATTTCATATACAATTTACAAGCTTGGGCATAAAAGTGAATTTCTTGGTGACTCTTTATCGGAACTTACACGAAAACACATCTATGTTCTCCCTTTTCAAAATATGGTATTAGATCCTTTACCCTCTCGCTTGATTCTCTTGGTTTTCCCAGACTCTGTGAATATGCCGCCCGTTTTGCGTACAGTTTATTTCTGGAAATTATTGCATGCTTTCCAAAGTTTTTATATTATGCCATTGTAGTATTACTTTGTAAATGTCTATTCTAGTAAATATCTTGAGTCTGAATTAAGATTTCGTCTAACATGGCTCCTGTTCTTGATGTCAATATATAGGTTACGCCGTGTATACAATAAGCAACTCAGTGCTATTCGAAATATGTTGTGGGAGCTATGCAATTTGTAGCAAAAAAAGGTATATAATATATGCTGAGAATGCTCCATGATGGCTCACTTGAGTTTCGAGATTTGCTGGGGTTTCTGAGATTGGTAGTGATGTTACTACTGATGGACAGAGTCATTAATAGTGATGTATCCTGATCAGCCCAAACAGGAATGAGATTGACAGATTGTTTAATATAGAAAAGGAATAAGAGTAGCACAGAACTCTTGAAAGTGTCAATACTGTTCTGGGAGCTAATACAAACTTACTCAGAAGAACTTAAGATGTTTCTCAAAAGATTGACTTTCTAAAATTTAATGGTATACAAGGGTCCTGCTGTTAGTTGGGTTTATATGGTATGTGCATCAAAAGTCAGGGCTGTTTCACGATGCGAGTATATGTGATATTACTCTGATAGCTATTGAAATCTGTTAACATACAGCAAAACAAGATAGTTCCCATATCGTGAATTAGTAGAGTCTTTGTACTGGAAACAGGCGAGTTTCAGCCTCCCATCGATTTTTGGTTGTGCAAGGCGAATAATATTTACGATTACATCACTTTGCACTATGGTCTAGCAATTGGGATTACCATACGGTTATCAGACTAACTACGCTATAAGCCATTAGGTTGGATGTATATCGAGGTATAACTGAGACTAGTAGATACATCATTCAGTCCAAATCAACAATCAGAATAAGCAGAATATTTCTCATTGTATGAGTGTAAAAATGAGTTCAGATATCATAAATCGAACTACTTTTCAACAAACGTATTTATCCGTATAAATAGGGAACACACAATGAATAAAATGATGGTTACAATGTTAAGCGATCCACGACATAGAGTGAAATGTTGATAGGGCACTTACTACCACAGTCGTTCATCACCCTTTTATTTTACCCATACCATACGTGCTTTTGTCAGCTGGGAACCATCCCACTCAACCCCTAAGGATGGGTTCGCTAGAATTGTCGCCCCTTTAGGTGGTTTCGCTCGCGTTTGCGGTAACAATCAACCCCTGAGAATGAAAATGACAGGAAAAGCGTCAGGAACCAAAAAGAGAAAGGGCAAAATTTATCCCCTGAGCCTAATTTCTGATACATCATGTCCAATCAAAAAAACTGGAACCGATTTGTTGGTGATTTCAGTGCTTCAAGTTCCATCAAAGATAGAAGGTCCTGCAAATTCATATTCAATCTCATGAAGTATATTAGTAGTGCTGCGTTGGGTTCACCATCAAGCCCATGTCGTTGCTTCGGAATGTCCAATGTTCGGGTAATCGACATATGGTGAGTAGCCTGACATGCATAAAGGGTTCGGGTTGTTCTACTCAAAAAACTAAAAGGGTTAATATGGGCCATTACTTTACTTGGAGCGTCAATTGCAAGTGTCACTGAATGAGTAAAGTTAAGCTGTGCTGTTAACTTATTTTTCTCCTTTTTTTCTTCTCTTTTCTTCCCTTTTCTTCTTTTTCTCTTCATCATCCGCCACTTTTACTACCCATCATCATCCTCATCCATTTGATTTCAATATTCAATTGCACTACACAACTATGTCTTGGAACAGTAAGTAGTTTAATCTGTTGAAAGAGTTTGTCAATTGTGACTGGCTGCTCTGCTACCCAGTCTTGATTTGGGCCGTTTGTTCTAACTTTTTTGTCATGAAGACTATATCGATTCACTAAGGGGAAACCAAGGTATTGACAAGGCCGCTATTTTCTCCCGTGCCGGAGACAGCGTCTGGGCTCAATCACCCGACTTCACAATCAGTGCTGCTGAAATCCAAGAGCTTGTTAAGGGATTCGATGATCCTTCGGGTCTCCAAGCTTCCGGTCTTCACATTCAGCAAGAAAAATACTTCTTGCTTCGTGCCGATGACAGAAGTATCTACGGAAAGCAAGGTGAGACTGGTATTGTTGCTGTCAGAACCAAGCAAGCTCTTATTGTTGCACACTATGTTGCCCCAATGATTGCTACCACCGCTACCACCATTGTTGAAAGATTGGCTGATCACCTTATCGCCAGTCAGTACTAAAGAACGCAGCTGGTATGGATTATGTGTATAGACCTTTACCGGTTAAATCATGTTGATGTTATATGTGAGGAACAGAAACTTCTCTTTTTTGAATTTAAGAAAGTAGATGCTTGGAACTATATTAACAAGAAAAAAAGTACAAAATTTGTTTAGAATTGGTTTATCCCCCTCTCCTATCTATATCATTTACATTCTTCTTTCATTCATTCATTCATTCATACCACAGTCAATTGCAACTTGTGGTTTACATCTTTCCATCGTAAATAGTTCGGAGTTAAATTTTTACTTTCACGATCTTTGCAAAGTAAAGGGCTACATTTTTTTGGTCAGCAGTTGTTAGTGTACTAAATGAGACCAAATGGTGTATAAGTCAACCTCACCCTAAGGTAAACACAATTCCTGATCAAAACTGTACTATTGCTAGTTTTTATTGGATCGAGTCGCACTTTTGGAAGCTTCGTTTCTTTCTTCCTGTTCTCAATTAAATTGTAACTCGCAACCTCCTTCACCGTACCAAGCTGCTTAGAATTATGATAACATGATATGTCAAGAGCTCTAACACTGTGCCTGAATGACACCAACCCTTGCCCACACCCGTTAAGGGATCTCTCAAGTCCCTCGTTTTTTTCGTTTTTTTCCTGTTTCATTTCGTTTTCTTTCCCAAAGCTCGGATATTAATTGACATCAATTAAGCCCACTATTTCAGAATACCTACACGTCTCGGAAGTAAATTTAAATGGCCAAATCAAACTGTCAGCAAGAAGCCTGTGGCATTCAAAGTAAGTTTACCTCTTCTGCGGTTTGTCACGGCAGTGCGGTGTAGATATTAATGGATTCCTTATAGCTTGTTTGAAAAATAATGGTTACGATGAAGCACGCTGCAAACATGCCGTCAACGCGCTCTTCCTTTGCTGCAAAAACTTCTACGCCTCTCTTCCACCCGATTCAACGACGCTTAACAAAAACTGTCCCCTAAACAAAAACGTTTATTTACTAAAGAAACTATGAAAAAAGAAGCTCCTTACAAAAAAGTAGAGATAAAAAAATGTTTGTTAAGAGTCGCATTGATCCCCAATATGTCAGAAACCAACGTCATTAAAGACCGTGAAAACTGCCACCCATCCCGAGTCGTTGACCAAGTTATGAACAGCTTTTGTCTAAGACTTTGCACGGAGCACGAGGTGACCGAGTATACTCGACCACTGTAGTAAAGACAGAAGAAAACTTTACACCGTGACTCTTTGTGCGTCTACATATGACATTGGGGGAAAAAAAAGAAGAAAAAAAGATCAAAATTGAAGAACTCTTCAAAGTATTTTATACTGCTATGTGACAAAAAAACATGAAATTATTTGGGTTCGGGTTATAGCCCTATATTAGGGCCAAAATAAATTAGTATAATGATAAATCTTGTGATTTAAGAGTTGGAACTTCAAGTGTAATAGTACCATACAATTAAGCGCCACCTTCACGTTTGGCGTACTCGTCTTCCATTGCTTCTTCGTAGGCCTTTTCAGCCTCTTCCTTCGTCAAATTTGTGGGGAAATAAGATGTTGTGCTTTGGCTGGACCCAGATTCACTTGTGCCAGAGTTGGTGTTGGAGGTAGTAGTTGTATTAGTGGACTGAGTAAAGTCCTTAGCCTCTTCTTCAGTTGGACCTGTATAACGTGGAACGCCCATTTTTTATTAATTTATTATAGTTCTGAGAAAAAGAATTCAATTAGATGGTTCAATTGATTGAGATCAATAGATATTGGTATGTGAAGAATTCATTTTAGATCTGGAATACCTGAAGTTTATATACAGTTGAAAACTTACTGCGGGGGCATGAAACGTTAAAGCACTTAAGACTTGCCACCCTTGACGTCAGAAATATCCGATATTCGGGCACAGTTTAAGATTTCCGATATTCGGAAGTCAGATCAAGCCTACCCAAATCACCAGACCCGATCGGGACTCAACCGGTTTCCATCCCCCACCATCACCTCAACAAAACTCAAACATCGTCGTCGTCTTCACTCTCCCAGCCCCACTCGTACTCCTCCGCAACACCGGCCGTAAACTCCTTGAGCTCTTCACGTTCCTCATCACGACAAAATCGTGACACAAAAGTGTTCATTTCCTTCATGCCAGTTCTGACTCCGTTGCCCATTTCGGCAGTAACGCCGAACGATGTGCCGTTCTCAATCTCAAGAGCTTGCGCAGGGAAAGAGGCTGATGTCTGGAAAACTTGGTCACAAGTCACTTTAGAAACGGATGTGCCGTTGGATTTGAGGGCTTCTTCGTCGACTAGGGATGCCCATTGGGCTTCGAGTGTGGGCGTCAGATTGTTGGAAAATTTTTGATGAGGACGCAGAATAGTCAGATTGGAAAACGTGTGCGACGATTCTGAGAATAAAGGACTGGTGAATGAGAAATTGTGTAAACCAGGGATATTGACAGATATGTTAGAAACAATGGTTCGTTGAGTTCCTATGTTCAGATCAGCGACTAATGTGGACATAGAAACCCTATTCGAACGTAAACTGGATACAACGCCTACGCTTTCAAATGCTATGTTGAGCAATGCCGTTTTATGCCAGTTGCTTGTTGGATCAAAAGCTTTCAGCTTCTTTGAGACATCTGGAATTGTAACAGGTATAAACAATGATGAATTCGTAACCAATCCGTTCGTAGTCTTTATTCTATCCAATTGTTCGCGTCTGGTTAGGCTTCTGTCATCGTAAATGCTCCATGTAAAGATGTTTCCTTTGGGCAATTCTTCTCTCACTCTGTCCAAAACTTCTGAAGCGTACCCGCCCCAAGCACTATCTCCTTCCGTACACAGAGTAATTCCATCTAAGCTATCACAGTTTTCCAAAACAGGCCGGAACAGACTTTCAAAGTATTCGTCACCTTGTATTTTGAACTGATCAACACCAATATCGTACCCACTGAACGACCGTCCGCTTTCCGGATCACCACGAGGTCTGCCCTTCGGATAATTCACTGGATCATATTCCCAGTCGCCTAGTTGTACCAGTGATTTCGGATTATAAAGTCCATCAACGTAGTCAGACCAGTACTTCGTGTTCTCTGGACTCAGTTTGAGTGCCGTTTCTTTCACATTGCTGCTTCCATTGTCCAATGATTCCTGGTACTGGTTCTTAGGAACGGCTGGTTCCACAAGCGTCTCTGGAGCTTTTGACTGAGACCAAACTGGCGCAGATTCAATGTATTCAGGTGTACGTTTCAAAGACCCAAATCCTCCACGAAGATCCCATAAAATGCTTCTTGGTGTAAACGTGTTGGAGCCTAAGTTCGACTGGTAAAGAATGTGGGGGTTGACATGGGAGCTCGAGTCAGAAAAGTTGAAATAAGTTTGCTGGGTATTGTAAAAATGAGTTATAAGATGGTTTGCTTGAGCTGAAAGAGAAAGATGGATAATTTCGTGCATTGTTTGCTTGGTAGGGCGTTACGGGATCATAGATTGAGCTATCTAGGCTCAAGGTTCTTCGGGGTATCAAAATGAAAATTTATAAGAATGCATTTTGATGTGGGCTGGGGCTAGAAGGTGTAACTTGACATAAAATCTAAAACCTCCTTCCATAATCCAAATCTTAAATGCACGTTGAACAACCACTATCATATCTTCCCTTTTCCTAGACAAACATATTCTATCTACTATGACGATACACTCACTCTATATTTTAAACCGAGCAGGCGGTCTAATTTACCAGGTAAGTCTTTTGCTTCTGCTCAATTTATTCATCTAACACACCTTTTTTGTGCAGAAAGACTTTCAACCTGGTCTGAAAAAACTAAATACCAACGATTACTTAGTTCTTGCCGGCACATTTCACAGTATCCACGCCATAAGCAGTCGGATATCACCTGTTTCCAACAGTTCAGGTATCTCCGTTGTTGAGACCTCCCAGTTTGCTATGCATTGTTTCCAGACGCTAACAGGAATGAAGTTCCTGCTTTTTACGGATCTGCGACAGTTTGGTGCAGAGACGGTGTTGGAGAAAGTGTATCAGTTGTTCGCAGACTATGTCATGAAAAACCCGTTCTACCAAATTGATATGCCTGTGAGATGCGAAGGGTTTGATCTACATATTAATAAATATCTAATGGAAGTGGCCTAGCGTGTACTTGGCCATTGAGTGCGCTACAAGAATGAAACACAAAACCTCTAATTACCATCTAATATAATCTAATCGAGCTTAACTGGCTACCCGATATCATCTACTATCGAGTACTTTGATCGTATCTATCCAAGGTACATACCAATGAAAGAAGACAAAATTATTTTTCATTGAAGGTGTGCTTTTTATATATCCAATACATTTTATATGTCATGTGTTGACCTATTCAACCAGCTCCAGCTACTTTGAACCACTCAAACATACAATTCTCCTTGAATAAGTCTTTTACATCAGCAAACTTTCCAGGGCTACATCCCTTACATTTCGATGACGCATGGCAGTTGTAAAACGGTATATGATTGTAACCGATATCTTTAAAAAAGTGGATTCTTGATTTATCTGTCATCAACGCCAACGCCAAACTGTGCACAGGAGCATCGCCCCATCTTTCGTAAAAAAATCCGCCCGTCATATCTAGATGTTCAAAGTACTCAGTATATTCTTTGGACCTGAAAAAATCAAGACGGCCGATTTCAAAGTTTGACCAGAAATGGCACGTTGAGTATCCGCTTGTAAGCTTGTTATGTCCGGGTCTGTTGTTCTGTAGTACCCAAGCGCGCGATGAATTGGGGTGCAAGTACGTTGGGTTCTTTTTGAAAAACTCGACTGCTGCGGGCCAAAGTGATCTAACAGACTGAGGCGAATCATACAGATTGATATTGAATCCGTAATCTTTGTTGTTGTCTTCCATGTAAGCAAATACGTCGTAGTCGATATCGCAGTAGTATTTTGTCTTGGGCTCTACCCTCCAATACCAATCGTAGTCTTTCATCACAGGGTTGTTGAAAAATACACCTGAGTTCCAGCGACACATTTTGTGGTACGATTTCACATCGGCGTATTGAACGTTGTCAACTTTCTTCATGGTATCCATCATGTCGTCTGATGTTTCGGCGTCAATCCACTTGGGCGGATTCCAGTCTTCGTCTCGAATTTTGACATACTTAACTTTTGCTGGATAAGCGATTTTCGATGTAATCTTTTTGAATTCATCTGTAAATTCGACGTCGTTGAAGAATATCCATGGGTACAAAAACTTTGAATTGAAGGTATTTTGAATTTGTTGCATGGTTCCCACTAAGTCTTTCAGTTCTTTGTTTCTCACCAACGATATCAATGCAGCTTTAACCCTTCGTTTATCTTCAGCTCTGACTAACGGAACAATACTTTCAGGCTCGTAATCTGTCTCGGTCCAAGGATTTTTAGACGGTGACATGTCGACCAATTCGTACTCACTGAGCGGGTCGTCCACATTGGGCAACATTGAGAAATTTCCGTTGAGATTCATGCCTGGCAAGTCCTTGAGGGAAATCCTATCAACGACAACTTCGGTTTTAGGCGACACAATTGCCTTCGAAGATACATCTGACCATTTGTAACCAAAGATCGAGATTTGACCTGTGAGTCCAGCCAGGGTTAGAAGGGATAGCAAGCTGCTAACAAAGACAAGAATGAGGATCCATTTATACCCGAATTTAGAGAACGGTAGCATGGCGGTTCCGGTGCTTAGAAAATCTAAAAAGGTAGATAAAGAGATGTCAAAAGAAAAGTGGAAAAATAACTTTCAGTGCTTGAAATATGGTTGAGATATTTTGCTATTGGATTTTAGATTTTTGGGTCTCTGTAAATCAGCTGGAAGTTGTTTGATAATAGTAAAATACGATAGATGTCTTGTAAGAAAAGCTTTTCAATTCTAAGTTAAAACACCAGTTAGTTTAAATCGGCTAGGCTCAGGTGCAATATGTTTTAGTTAGAACTTTCCATTGCAGAGAGTTCTGTGATTCTATCTTTTTGACCAAATACGCGGGATGTAGAGTTTGGGAATTCGACAACATTTGTCAGGGTCTAAATGATTATCGCTCATACCGATCTCAGTAGTCTACAGCGGCTGCATCTAATTATGTACAAAACCTAGATAGGTTTAATGATGTTGGTTCCTTTCATCACTCTGACGATCCAGTATACAATTCATTATATTGAACCGTTGGCTGTGATCATTTTCAGAATTTGTTCCGACGTATTCAACATTCCGATATTATTTCACTAATCACATCAGGGAAGTTTTTTTCAGAGTATTTACAATTAACACCTTTAAGCACAAAAGCAACATTGTGATTATTATTACTAAAGTTGCAGATTGGTACCTGAATTATCACTGAAAAATAGAACCTTAGATTGCTATTGAAATGTTATTGTTCACTGCTTTATTGATCTATTCGAAAGATTCTTTTTAAATACTGAATCACGAAAGAATGCCAACTGTAAACACTTAATGAAGCCAGAAGATTCATTATCACTCCTTTAGTTGAGTTTTATGAAATGGATACTAAACTTTAAGCAAAAAAGTCTTGTTTATATGTCTAAGTTCTAGACTTTATATACAGAATGCTAAGTAAGAAAACAATCCTACCTGATTCCATTTACCAACCTTCAACAGTATCTAATTTTTCTATATTAATATTCGTTTCCCAATAACAACCTTCGCATATCCAATCACAATGGCACCAACTGTAACCCCGGCAATATACAAAAAGAACAATGGTTATTTGACTATAGATGCTGAGACTGACGAGTTGTTCTGGCAAAGCTCGACTTCAGAGCCTCCAGTAATGAAGATCAAACTTTCTGGGTTACAAAGTAAGATCACATCCGATTTACTCATATGATTTGCTCCAAAACTAACCATCCGCGTAAGATTTACAGGCCACCCCAGCAACATCAGCAAAATGCAGACTGAAGCTGATCTGTTCACCGGAAGAGCAATATCTATTCACGTTTGCTGACCGTGATATCATGACAAAAGTTAAAGACAACCTGCAGGAGACAATACTGAAAAGATCAAGGCAGATAGCGGCACAGAAGGAAAAAGAAGCTGAAGCTGAACAAGCTGCGCATGCGAAAAGAAAGGAAAAAGAAAGGGACGCTCAAACGAATTCAATTGATTCCATGTTTACTCTCGACACCAATAAACTTCTACAAGATTTACAACTGCATCAAAGTTTACTGAAAGAAAATAAAGAGTTAATGAAAAAGTTTACGGAAACGGTTATGAACGGTGGACTGTCATACGAGCAGTTTTGGTCAACTAGAGTTCCACTATTAAGAGCACACGCTTTAGCAGGAATTCAGAAAAGAGGTCCTTACAACGTCTTGAGCACAATCAAGCCGGTCACAAACAGTGATAACAAAGTCAGTGTTAGTGTATCACGAGAAAAGATTTTGGATATATTCGAGCAGTATCCTCTAGTTAGACAAGCTTTCGATGAATGTGTGCCCAAGATAAGTGAAGGAGAGTTCTGGTCCCGATTCTTCTTGTCCCGACTATTTCGACGTCTGAAAGGTGAGCGACAAAAACCAACAGATTCGACCGATCTGCTGCTCGACAAATATCTGGACCAGGTGGAAACGGAAGGAAATAAAAGGAAGGCTTCGGAAATGGATCAACCTTTGCCATACTTTCTAGACCTAGAAGGAAACGAAGCTACCGATCCACAAAGGTTAGGTAATAGACCCGATATGACAATGCGATCAGGGGTGGAAGGACCTAGCTCGGTCTCACTGATTCGTGCCATGAATAACCTTGCTCAAAAGATGGTGTACGGAGATCACGTTGTTGCCCGAAACGATGTTGACGAAAGCCACCTTGAAGACGAGCTTAAACTGACTGGTTTAGAGAAAGAACAGCCCCCCAGTTTTGAAGAGCTACATGTCAAATTCAGCAATCCATCATACACAACCCCTACCTCGCAACCTACCGAAACCGTCACCGGCACGGACGAATCCATCAACTATATAAGGAGCGAAGTCGCAACCAAAATCGATCTCCAAAAACCCGGAACTGAATATCCCGAAAGCATTCGCAAAGCACAGCGTCAAATCACCAAGACCATCGGCCTCCGCGCCAAAGAAGCCGCACACAACCGTACCAACGAAGAGCAAGCGATAGAGCAGATTATTGAAGAGTACGTCCACCCGTCACATTCTGCGTCCATTGAATTTCTTCGCCATTTCTGGGCAACTTACCTGTCCGGAGACCCGGAGAAGGCCCCGATGCTGGGGAAGTATGTGCAGACGCTTAAAAAATGTTTGACTAGACTCGAGCAAGTCGGAGAAATGGCTCCAGAAGACACTGGCGGACTTACAAAGGCTGCGCTTCAGCCGATTACTGCGTCAATTCATAAAGCGCTTATGACTTATAATAGGGCGCTGGCGGAGTTGAAAACTGCGAGTGCAAATGTCAGTGGAAACGTTAGTGAAGCGACGGGGACGCCTTCGTGATAACGTTAAACAGTTTTGTATGGATTGACTTGTATGTAAATAATTTTTCTTGTTATACGCGTGCGGATATGTTTATAGCATCTTATCAATTTTGTGATCATCATTACAATTACTAAAATGCCTAATCGTCTGTGCATTTACCATTTTGTATAACAGTGCTACACAAACATGAGCAAACTTCACTTTCAATAATATATATCAACGATCATCAACTCAAACCAATGAAATTTATTTAACTTAAATATTTGTGTATATAAGGCTTCAGCTAGTCCTCAGATCCAGCCTCAATTGTTCTACCACCATTAGCACCCTTAGATTCACTATCCAAAAACGCCCCTACCTGTTTCATTAAGCTCATCAAATTCGAATTTAGCTGATCCGTACTCTCTGTTTCCATCATTTGTTCTTGCGTTTCTGTCGCTGTATCTGCTTGATTCGAGACCTGGGGCAGTTCGGATGCCTGTTCTTGGTTCACGTCTCGCGTCTCGTTATCGTTCAATTGAGGAGAAATATTAGGGACTTCTAGAGTTTGCGACTTTTCATCAAACTCTATTGATTGAGTAATGTTTCTCTTTGCATTTTGCTCAAGGGTTTCGTGGATTTCCTGTTCGAGAGTGGTTTTAGAAGCTTGTTCAAGGTCTGGTTGTATGTCAGGGGATGCATTCAAATGGTCCAGAGTTTGTTGTATACTTTTATTGAACGCATCTTGATCGGCGTGGGACTGTGAATTTTCCGTGGTGAGATCAATCAAACCGTGTTCGGACAGTGGTACGGAGTTTTGGTTCAAGTAGATTCCATTTGTGGGTTGATCGGATTGAGAACCACCACTTTGTTGTAAGGGTATTCCAGCTAAAGATTTGATGGGCTGTGAATTCGAGGCTTGTGAAATACCATCGTTAGACCTTTGATCAGGCTGCGCAGGGTTAGTCTGCTGTAAGTTGTTATTAGGTAAAGAAGGGATATGCTGTTGTAAGCTAGAGTCGATCGAAGAATCGTCAGTTTGAGAGTTTCCTTGTGGTAACAATGTTTGCGTTTGCAGATGTGTGTGAGTGCTCGTCCTTTCTGGCACCGTGTTTTGTTGGGTCGCGACAGGAGTAGAAACATCTCCAGAGTTAGACGCAGCAAAGGCAGCAGCTGATTTCCTAGCTCTCTTACCACATCGGCTTCTCACATCACCTGTAACAAACTTCAACACCTCTGGCATTCTTTCACCGGTTTTCAAGAAAAACATTTTCATGTTTCTTGCTTTGTCCTTCAACTGCACCTGGTTACGATCCTTTAGAACCTCTGAAATCTTTCCTCCTGGTCCATACAGTTCTAAAATTTGTGACCAATGCGGGCCTTGGACAGTATTTAGACCACTCATAAGTGCTTCCTCCTCTTCTGGGGTCCAAGGTCGTCTTTGGTAATATGGCGCTTTGACTGGCGGTAGCTGAAGAGGTTCCTGAACAATTGCTTTAGCCTCGACTCTCTTTTCCCTTTTCTCCTCTGACGGAGGAGCAGGTCTGTGGTTTTTTCCTGTAAGAATCATCGTGGAATTCTTAGATATGTAATCGCTAACATCTCGAATGAATGTTAACCAAGAATATCTCTTAGACAAATCTTCATCTGAGTTATTATGTAAATGCTCTTTTCGGCGTTTACATCTTTCCACGAAATCAATCTCACTGGGAGCTAAAACCTTTGCATTGGGTTTTCTTTGAAGCAAAATTTTGTCCATGTCATCAGGGAACAAGTCATCTAAGATCTCCCCTTTGGACTGTTCAATCTGGCCCATAGCAGATATGTAAGCCTGAGTTTTCAAATCCAGAAACAAAGCCCCTTGAGGCTTCAACACTTTCCCATTCTCCACTACAAACGTGTCCAAAAAGTTTTCATTTAAATGAAAAAATCCAACTTTTGTTGCGCCAAAAACTGCACTGACAAATGTAGCCAGATTAGTCTTTTGTATTATCATAGAATACTCTTTAGTCGTGTTGAGTTTAAGAGCCTTTACGTTTAGAAACGCGTCTTCCGAAGAATAGATGGTTTTGGTTTGTTCGAACAACGACATCAAAATTTGAAATGCTTGGCCCTGATCAGTTTCCGGCTGAGTTGCGATTGAGATGGCATCCATATACGCGCCTCTTCCTAGAGTATTCAAGATTTGAGTTGATAAGTTATCCAGTATCGGTAGACTCTTGACTCTCAGCATGTGTAATGGGTCTGTAACTTTGTCCTGAAACTCTGGAGTTATGGTAGTTGTGTACGGTTGCAACCCGGTCGGAGCTTCTTCGTCTTCCTCTTCCGTGGGCTTCAGCTGTTCAGCAAGAAAATGTAGCTGCTCATTGTCGTCAACATTCATGATATCAGCTTCGAGCTGTTGTTGCTGTCCGTTTTCCAACAATCGTTGTCTTTTAGCAGGCGAATTTGTTTCAAGATCATAATGAGGATCGGTGCTCATGATATACTATGATAGACACTCATTGTTAGCTTGATAATGGGTTATAAAAAGAGGATCTTACTTTCTTGTTCTTTTGATAGCAGATAATAATTTTAGGGCTTAGAAACTTCAACTAGGGTTGTATGAACAGGAAAAGGAAAAAAAATTCAATTGTATAAGACGGTGAGAATTTTCTTGTTTGGCACGTGATCATTATTTTGGGAGTTCATGCTCGAAGGGCTACAAGCCCTGTATGAATCGCACGGTATGCCCAGAAAGCGTCCTATACGATCAATGGTTACAGTCCTTGACGGTCAGATTAACAACGTCTGATTTGATTGATACAACCCGCTGCACATTTTGCAGATGTTCAATCTCTCCAGAATTATTTCGCACTTTAAGAGTATAACATAAAGGCACCATAGTTTGTGTACAGTACAGGGAAAGTCAGTTACTAATGGTACACATGGAATTTCAGGAACAATGCGCGCCTCGCGTCGGCTATTACGCGTTCCAACCTTCAGGTTTGTGGACCTGCATTCAACGGCGGCTACACGTATAGATTTTTCATTTTTCAAACCTTAGAACCCAGTTCAACAGAAGTTTTTCATGGTCGTCGAGACTCAATCTCTCCATTTTTTTTAACGGGATTCCCTACTTGCTAGAATGTAACAGTAGTCGGTGCACGATAAATGCTATTTATCTTTCAGACTCAATTTAAAGGCTATAGAAATCATTGTGTTTTGTATGCCTCTTGTTTGTTTCATGCACCATACTCCACAATATAATAAGACATATCTTCGATTTCAAATGGTCAAGTATTGAACTATAATATGTGGGCCGTAAACAAGTTATATATTCCACGATTTGGAGTGTTTCGCTCCATTAGGTTTGTAAAATTAAACCGCCAACATAATATAAACAAAATCTATTCAAAGTATGTACAGTACAGTATCGAGTTTAAATGTTGGACGCATCAAAGCGTAGAAAAGTGTTTTTTGTCGGAGATTCAGATGATTAGTTTATGCCATTCCTCGATAAGTTTATAAAAGTTAGTGCTTAATACTGTCGTGACTACTTTCCAACCTACCTTATTGTACAGCACGAACCAAAGTTCTATAAGCCACCTGCTTTTATTGAAACTTCGGTAACATAGTCACAAAACTTTTGTAAAAAGCTGTTCCCCATAAATGATTTTAGACTCATTTCACTCGGCCCAACTGCTAAAGACTCCTCATATCGCTCAAACGAAGTATACTACCTTTAAAACTAGATGCTCACTTAGTTCTAGAAAGAGTGTTAGAGGTTGAGTGTTAGCCATCCTAAAATGTATCTCAACATTTCAAAACTTTTCGACAACTTTCTTGGATGTATTTTTCCTCGAATAGATAATGCTCCAACACGCTACTAAAGCCACGACGACTATACTAACGGTGAAATAGTAGATATGACCTACCATTTCTTTGTCATACAGATTTCCAAATAAAACACCAAGTAAGTAAGCTCCAGGAATTGGGGCTAAAGCGACAATACCCCAGTTCATACTCAAGTTTTCTAATCCAAACGTCTCACATATAATGGCAGGATAGCATCCAAAAGATACACCGTAACTGAGACCTATTAGTATTGCCATAGGTGTCAATGCAGAAGAATATCTAATTGCTAAAATCTGCGATGACAAGAGAAAAAGTACAGCTGTAGCCAGAGTGTACTCTGGAACAGAGTAGTAATTGAGTAGAAACATTGAAAGAAATCGTCCGAGAAAGTTTGACAGAGACAAAATTGTAATATGATACTGAGGAGTGGTTGTGAGATATCCAAATGAGTAGATGAAAAATTGACCAATAGATCCCAAACCTCCGAGGACAATTAAGTGCTTCAAAAACAATGTATTTCCTATAGTCAATCTTTCGTGGGTTTCCGAATGCGCATGGGATACCGGCTTCTCTGTAGCGAGTTTGGGTGGTTCGTCTTTTATAAACCAGTAGTTGAGAACATATAGACAGGCTGGTACAAAACATAGCTTCTTCAAAACCAATTCAACATCACCACCCCCGATTCCAAACAGAAATGCACTCAAACCAAATCCAGCCATGGGCAACGCTGTCGCATTGTTTGTAGTTCTAGCAGCATACTTCACACCAGCGCTTAGGCCAAACATACCTCCTGATCCGATACATGCCATACAACAGGCTAGAATTGCAAAATTGGCCATGGTGGGGTTTGCATGTATGATTCTGAGTCCCATATAGCCTGTAAAAATCAGGGAAGCAGCTATCACAATGCTTTTCTTAGACCCATATCTATCCACGAAAGACCCAGATACCGGTCCTGTCAATGATGCAGAAAAGCTTCCTATAAGACCTAATAGCGAGGATTGTGTAGCTGTGAGTGCAAGCTTCTTAGCAAGTTCAGGAGCGTAACTTGAATATAGGTAGATAGTTCCTGAAGCTAGGCCTATAACGAAGCAGGAAATCAAGGCAACTATCCGACTTGACATTTTCGTTGTCAAGAAGGACAAGTATAATTTGGAATAAACGGATGTAGAATAAGTAAATAATTCAAAAAGGAGGCTTTTCGATCTTTATGGAGTGTGATAAAAAATGAAAAAATGCCAAACCTAAAAGTTTAAACGGTTTTTCTCTTATCGGAAAATTCAAATTTGGCACCTCCTAGGATGTGAAAGCTTTCATAGACTTAACTATCGTACAGATCTGGTTCACTCTACGGATTATTAATGGTTGTCCCTAGTTAGGCTTTTGAATAGCTGTTTTTCATGCGGTTGGTAAACATGAGAGAATTCAGTGACACTATGCTACTACATAACTATATAGTTCTCTATATAATACTTTAACTTTTGTGGTGGCTTTAAAGACTCCCACCATTGTACCACTGTACACGCGTCTTAGCTATTCTAGTAAAGTTTTTATATGACCAAACGAGCACGGTAACAGAAAACTAATGAACAAGTGCTTTTCCATGATATTGAAGCATTTGCAACAATCCAGGGTTACATGGATGTAATTGTGCTTATTGTTCAATGCATAAAGAAACGGTTTGGTGACGTATATCGAAGACCCCACAATGCTTCCTATGAGAATGACAGCTAGACAAAAAGCATGCAAATTATAATCTCATACGTTTTGAAAACTAGTTGTACGTCAAGTTCTATCAGATTCTATTAAATGCTTTCATGAAAATTCAATGCTCCTTGTGGTTTCGTTTGCTAACCCGCCAATACTTTCTCATTTCAATAGTTTCGTAGGTTAAACTTTCCTCGTGCTTTGACAAATCATCAAGTCGCCTTGAGCATAAGGCTGTTAGAACATTGGCCAGTACAATTTATTCTGATTGTGAATCAGTTTCGAGGATTTCTCTAGGCTTAACCTTCCAAAAATTTCATATCAATGGTGGTCTTTGACAATTCGTACTAATTGACTTTGGCACCTGGCATACCTGCATCTGTATACTTAGTATTACTTAGTACTTACTATACTAGCGCGTTAAACAACAGAACCCCTTTAAAAATCCAAAAATCCCTAATGGTTTAGTTAAAGCATTGTCTCAATCTCATACATATTCCATTACTCCCTCAGCTCAATGTTTTCATAAATCTCCACATTCTTTGTTAATCTTATAGGATTATCTGCATCTCATCTTATAACTTAATGTGTTCTCTGATCTAGAGCCAATATCAACTGCTTTCACCACACACATTAATTTTTCATACTAATGGGTTAGGGGTTTATAAACCTCCCAAACACATCAAATTTCTTCCCTCAACCAGCATTGACTCCAGATTTATATCATTGATCTACAACTAATAATGTCGTCTGCCAGTTTATTTATTTCGAAGAACGAACGTAATTTCCTTACAGACCTTCTTTTTCAAGCAAATATACGTGAAGATGGACGAGGTTTTACACAGATTCGAGACATTGACATCAAATTTGGTGAAAGTCTAGGTGATGTGGAAGTTAAGATGGGCGGTACGAGATTGGTTGTTCGCATATCCGCAGAGGTGGTTCCTCCGAAAGAAAGACGACCAAACGAAGGAACATTTGCTATTTCATTAGTTATGAGTCCAATGGTTAACCCAGCTTTTGACAATCAGGCCCTGCTAGATTTTGAAAATATGGTTACGCGATTGGCCAAGAAGGCTTTCTCGAGATCGAATGCTTTGGATTTGGAAAGTTTGTGTATCGTTGCAGGGAAAAGTTGCTGGGCTATTAAAGCTGATGTACACATATTAAGCTCGGATGGTGGATTGCTAGATGCCACCACATTAGGAATTATTACAGCATTATTGCATTTTAGAAGACCAGATGTTGCTATCGAAGGATCAAAGACCAGAGTGATAGATGTCAATGAACGACCTCCTGTTCCTCTGTCAATTCTTCAAATACCCATTGCTGTCACATTTTCATTCTTTGAGGGACCGACTGTGATAAGAAAACAGGAGTCGTCTGAAGACGCCGAAGATAGTAAGTTAGTTACTTGGGAGGAAAAATTGAAAGACATAATTCTGGTGGATGCGACGGCCAAGGAAGAATACCTGAGGCAAGGAGATATGACAATCATCATCAATAAAAATAGGGAAATATGCCAACTATCGAAAGCTGGAGGCTATCTTATCGAGCCGCATGTCATACTTAATTGTGCGAATCAAGCACTTGAAATTGCTGAAAAACTTACAGATTTTGTCAAGCTGAAAATCAAAGAAGACAACATAGCCAGGGACTTTGAAAACCCTGGATTTGAACTAACGGCAGAAAACGATCGTTAAGTTTGCTTATTTATTTGAGGATGTTGTGACTAGGCAACCCAATAGATGTCTTTACTAATTATTTGGCACAAATTATAGATAGATATTATTTGATGTTTTAATGCAAAAAAGTTTTTTTATTAGATTATGAAACTTTGGGGCTAATGATCATTCATATAGAGTGCGTTGGGATGAGGTCGAAACACGATCTTGGTGCAATTATAAATTAGATCTGTGTCTTTGGTTGGAAATGTAGTTTCATTGTTGGATCCTTTCTTGTATGACGAATTGGAAGAGTAGGTAGAAGAAGTTGTGCACTCGCTGAATTGCAACGACTTCAGACTTGAATCTGTTGGAGGTGTAATCATACCGCCATTAGCTCTTGGGTTATGACGCTTGTGACAGTTGTCCGTAAAATATGCGTTCTCAATGATGCCTTCTTTACTGTATACCAGATTAATACTGGGCTCAGAAACAGGAATAGTAGCAGGGATTTTGAACCATGAAAATCGTCGGTTTGTGTCGATAAGTGATTTGGCGTTGATTAGGCAATCTCTGAATTTGGGCAGGGTTATTCTTCTATAGGGATCAGGATGAAATACATAGGCCATCAAAATATTAATCTCATCTGATACAGGGAGAATTTCTTTTAATGTGTTGTAGTTGACAGTGTAGTCATAGTATGCAATATCTTCAACCGATGATGCTTTTCGCCAGGGACTGCGGCCAAATAAAAGATTGAGGAATATAATGCCCAAAGCCCAGACATCACTTGATGATTTAGGATATCCTTTGCTTTGCAGTGTCTTTTTGCCAGGTAGCGGTTTAGTTACTGGTTTCCGGTATTGAATGTTGTCTGCAATACTTTCAGGACTCATATAAAATGCAGATCCTCTACCAAACTCAGTGCTTAAAGGCGATGTGCTCGATAATCCAAAATCAGCAAGTTTCAGAACTGTACCATTTCTATCAACCAGGATGTTTTCAGGCTTGAGGTCACAATGGAACACGGAACGGCTATGGCAGTATTCAACAGCATCTAGGAGCTGTAGCATGACGCCTTTAACCAATGTTTCATCTCCTATATACCAGCTGCGCTCACTAAGAGCTGTGAAAAGATCACCTAGCTCGCAATATTCCATGACAATGCCAATATATTCATGACAGTTTAGAACTTCAATGATCGAAACGATATTGGGATGGGCATGTACAGCTGAGTGTAACATGACTTCTTTGAATAGAACTCTATCAAAATCGCGTTTATAAAGCTCATACGAGCTGTTTGGAGATATGTCTATTCTATGGCCGTACATGCATCTTTGGCTGTGGATTGGAGGTGTAATAGGTGATGGGTAGTCGGAGTAGTGTATCTTCTTAACAATTTTGATAGCGAAATGCTTGTTGGTGTATAGGTTTTTGGAAAAGTAGACTGTTCCACTAGCCCCGGATCCGAGGATCTTGATCAGATAGTAGGTATCGTTAATGGTATAACCGGTCTTGTCGTCGTGTACCTTTGGGCTCATTATTTTAAGACTACTACGAGATTCAAATTTTTCGAGAGATATAGAGATAAAAAAACCAAAATCTTTGAGAAAACATCGGATCTATATAATTTCTTAAGGCATTGAAATCGGTCTGATTAGAGTTTTATGTGGGAGTATGTTGAAACCATACTTTGGAGTAGACAAATACTAGTAGACTCCGTAACAAACCTGATGGGGATGAAAATGTTTTAGAGCATTAAAGAAGGGTTTGAGCTCTGTGAAACGAAACAGATTAAGCTCAGATATATTCAAGAACTTTGTACCTCACTGACACCTCTATGACACTATAAAATAGGACGTAGATTCAAAAATCAACGTTAAACCAGGTTTATTGTAGCGTGGCTCCATTAAATTTTATGTGATTCCAGATCAGATCAGTTCCAGATCTTAGGGTACTTGGTTCTCCATGCAACCAGTTGATATTCATGCTGGAGCAATGGCAAAGAATCTAAAGATACAGTGTGGAGATGAATCTTGATAAAAAGTGACCTCAGTTTTCTATGAACAGATATAGTTCTCTAGGCTAAAACTGCGCTATTACATCAGTACAATAAAGCTATATGTACAGTACTGTAAGTAAGCAAGAGAAATTGAAACTGACCTTGAACAAGGTCTACGAACGGTAGAGGTTCCAAGTTACCATAATCAATAGTATATTGCGAATTAATCATCCAGAACACTCGAAACGATCCAGAAAAGACTCGCTCGTACAGTTAGTCTACATTATTATTATACAGTAAATACACTGACTGAGCATAGTGCAAACGCTTGGAAAGCGCGAAGGTTCATGCGCTGTGACTTGATATTAGAAACAAAACCTTTCAAACGCTAAATGGCAGATTTAACTCCCGTCATCAATCAAGAATAATATATCTATCTAAATAATGATAAACTATGACAGATTTTTAGTTGAAAATTTGAATTTTCTTAAGTACAGACTTTATAATTCTCTATTAAGTGAATGACTGGTGCACACACTAATATCTGATATAGTACCGTGTAATGTAAGCTATTAGCTTTCGCCCATTCCGGATTGTTGTATAAACATAAACCTGAAACTGATTTGCTCATGGCTAGAAAGTGCAAATAGCAATCCATAATCTCCAGATCTTTTGCTCACTAGAACTAGTTTTTCTATTCCAGTATCCATTTAAACCTAGTGATATTGAATCTATACCATAATAAATTAAAAATATCAATTCTAGCACTACGTTTCTACCTATGGTAAGCTCGAGTATAAGCAGGATCTAGTTGAAGTCATTGTAGAATACCGCTCGAGTGATCAAACATAGAATCTCCAGTCAATTAGTTTAATCCTTAGTTACCGAGTTTCACCAGTATTTATACTTTCCTATAAATATTACCTCTAAGTTTCAAAATTAGGTTCATCTTGTTTTATTGTTTCTAATTCCTTTGCTCAAATTGAGCATGGAGTCGTCGTCACTAACTCAGTGCAGTGAACCTGTCATGAAAATGTGAGGTCTAGGCTCTAGTCTAAAGTCTAGAACTAAAGTCTTTTGTGCTAACTAGTACCTTAATTTTTACTTACCTGTATGAGTTGTGGTACAAAAAATTACTTCTTCTCTGAGCTATTTTTTCTAACTTCTCCAATACCAGAAAGTTAAAAGCTAGGTTTACCCCACCAATCGCCCATCTCATCTTCAAATGGAACAATTGCGACCCATCGAAACGGAAGACTACAGGTGCTGGATATGTCTCGATACTACCCCAAACCAGTGGCGCCGGACATGTCGCTGCACACTCTTAGCTCATGAGGCTTGTTTACTTCAATGGGCTTCTGAACTATCAAGCCTAGACAGGCAGGCTGTTTGTCCGCAATGTAATCAACCAGTAATCATCATCAACGGGCAGTCAACGTTCTTAGCTTACAGAGACTGGGCAGAAAGAGCTGGCTCTTACTTTTTCAAGTTCATGACCAGTGCGGTTGTAGGCGGAAGTATCATCACAACTTTTTATACGGTCTTTTATACAGTCGGCGCCACCACAATCAGATTTATGTGCTCGACTGATATGGCTTTAGACTTACTGGGGATTGTTATCAAGGACCAGGGGATTCAAATAAAACCATTAACTGCTAGGAGAGCTATTCTTGTTCCTCTACTTCCTATTGCATTGGTTTTGTCCAGATACGACTCATTGGCCATTGATGCTTTTATTTTCATGATGCCACTAGGAGTTTCTACAAAAGCCTCTCCTCCATGGAAATTTAGAGGCAATAAGTTAGCGGTCATGCTACTTCCCTACATTAGATTGTTCTATTTCAAATTTTACAAATTAGCTATTCAGCCTATTATTAATGCTAACGCAAAACAAATGAGGGCATTGAAAAAAGCACCTCCATCAGGAATTGGAATAGAGGGAATCAATATTGAAGTGATTGTCGAAGAAGAGGGGAGAAGGGAGGAAAATGAGGGGGGAGGTTTCGTAGAAGAAGCGTTCAGAGCTGTCATGGATAGAATTACAAGAGCATTGGGAGGCCGTATTGATGAAGACGACGCTGAAGATAGACCAAATCAAGGTGGAAATGATAGGAATAACGCTGGAAATCGTGGAAATCCTCCAAACAACCAACAGCAAGACGAAGTACCTGGAGAACCGATGAATTTGCCAGCTGCGAGAGAAGAGGAACCATTAATTAATGCGGATTGGGCCATTTCTCCCAGGCGGCTTTCACTGACCATTGGCAATGCTCTGCTGCTCCCATTCTGTAGCAATGTTATGGGTGCATTGATATCTCAATTACCATACGTGAGAAAGCATGTGCCAGATAGATTTCAGCGAAATCTTATTGCTGGAATTTTGGTTGTGGGATTGAAAGATGTTGTTAATGTTTTGACATCGTACTTGAGATTGAGAAAGGATAGAAGTGCCCGGGTTTTGAATATTAACGACCGCCTGTAGCAATGATGTGTAGCATTCGCTTTCTTCCTTATTCATGCTTTTTCTTCTCTTTCTTTCTTCTAAATTTTATGATTGAACGTGTTAACGAAAACTAACGGGGTTTTTTTTTCTGTGTCTCATCTAGAACCATGGAGAACAAGTGTAGAATACTCACATGGATATACTAATTCTACTTACGGTATTACAATGATCATGAATGAGAAATTGGCAATAAATAAAATAAGGATATAATTAAACCTATAAAATTCTATAGCAATTTCTGAATTTGTACATATTGTTCATTGGATTTTTGTGTTGTATTATTGATTGTAGTTGTGCAAATTATGTGTATGATCCAGGATCTAAATCTCCAGTAATCAGCGGATCAAGTACCGAAGACGACTTGGACCCACCAGGTGATTCCAGAATATCATGATCTATCTTACTGCTGGACATGGATTCCACAGACTCCGCGCGTTTGCCATTGACATTTTTATCAGCCTCTGCGTTTAGTTGATCCAGAATCTTCTGCTGTTCCATCTCCAACCACAAATTCCGTGATCCCAACTCGTACAGCGACAGTGATCCCAAAGCCGCCTCAGCAACCCTGCGCTGTTCTCGTGCCCAGATATCCGATTTAGTCTGTTTATCCATGACACTCCATTGCTCAAACGCCACATTTATCTTCTTGACATATTCCTGGTACATTTTCTCATCGACTTGCGCGATTGACTTTATCGAAGTTTCTAGATGCTGGTAGGTTTGCGTTGTTGGTGGATCATGTGGCCACTGGTTGGGTGGCAAGAAGTACAGCACCACGTAAGCAAACGACGGATGCGCGGGTAACGACGGGATCCCGATGCGTTCAATAAACTTTTGTTTTGCCAAAGCTTTCGATTTATCAACTCTCTCCTTCAACTTGCGACGCACCTTTGCACGTTCCTTGACGTCCTCGCGGGAGTTGTATTCCTTCGCACGCGTTGCTCTGCGTTTTTTAATTTCAACGACGTCGCCACGTCGTTTCACATCGGCCCGTAAAAGTTCTATCTGGTCGGCAGGGTGCAAACGAGTTCCCTTCTTTAGGTCTAAATGTCGGCCCAGTGACCCGGGATGCGAAAATTGTTTGTGACAGAATGGACATGATTTTTTGGAATTTGACGGAGACGATGCAGATACTGATGATGATGGCGGTAGTGATGGTGGCAAAGGTGATTGTGATTGCGATTGGGTTGTGAGCGAAGTTTGCGCCATCTCCATCAGCGCGCTAGTGGTTGTGGCTATCTCATCGCGATGGAACTGCTCGATGGTATCAGCGAGATCAGTTGGAATCGATGCTTCAGCCGCGATTGAGACTAGGTTGAAAGTGGAGAAATCTGTAGTTTCATGTGGATTTGTGCTTGGGTCCGAGTTTGTGCTATTATGATTATGGCTATTCACCGAAGTATTTGAATGATGCTGATGTTGTCTTTGCTGTTGTTGTTGGTTTTGTTGTTGATGATGATGATGTTGTTGTTCAGAATACATTCTCTTAATTCTGATTTTTTTAGTTTTATTTGTTTGATTATGCTTTATGTTTGTTTTATTTTTTTTCCAATCGATTGAAAACAAAAAAGGGTAGGGTGCTTATGGTGTAAGTGAAGAGGTGGTTGTGACCTTTAAAACAACTTTTTCAAAACGTCTTTCTCTCTCGTCAATAAGGGTTAGGGCTGTCTGGAATTTTCTTTTATGAAATAAAATAGAGAATTTTTTTGTTATCCGAAATAGGAAATCTGTGTTACAAGTACGTTTTAATCGAAATATTTTTTTCTGGATAAAACAGTTTTTTTTTTTTTTTGATAATGATGAGTATCAATATTGACCTTTTAACTCAGTAAATCATGGTAAATCATGAAAGTTTTTCTAAAAAAAACTCTTCTCAAAACCCAGCGTGGACTGTGTATATTTATAGAAAAAATTTTATGTCTAAAAGCTCAACTATTATTTCTTTTTTCCTTAATTTTATTTCATTTGGAATATTCAAAAGTTCTTCAAGAAAAATGAGGCTTATCAGTTATATTAGCGAGTCAAACAAAAGTATTCTTATATGATACTTGCTTTTTTAACTGAAAAACTTGTCATTTCAGTTCAAAGCTCGGCTAAACACGCCATTTCTTCTGCCAGTTAAGTCTCAAAAATTATCTCTCAAAAATCTTTTTCTCGAAGATACCTTCTAGAAAACAGAGTCACATATAATTCCCTCAGTTATTTATCTTCTAGAAGAGAATGATATGTTTAGCGCATTCACTAAAACGGGTTCAAAGCAAGTATGCGAGGAGAGCTTTTGTGTTAAATGTTGAGCTTAAAAGTTAAAACGTACTAGCATGAGTTCAATGTTACTTTTTCAGTTGACACTGTTCTTCTCTATGCCGTGAATTCTTTTTGAAAAAGTAAAGTTGTATGTGATAGGCTCGTTGCATACCTGTTGGTATTGTTCTCGATGTCTATTAATACGATATCGAATGATTGCTGATATGTGACGTCACAAACGTTTTCTAGTTTATCTAGATCATTTTCTTTACTTCCAGCAAATAAAATTGCATAAAATCTCAAGTGTGTTGAGGAAGAGTACTACTATTATTTGCCACTACTTCCATATCAGTCGTTAATATTGGAAGCTTGCAAGTAATGAATTATTCATAATTAAATTTGAGTCTATCTATATTTAGCAGTCCTCCAGGCTTGTATACACAAATTTTTGATAGTGGAGGCCAATGATTTCAACGATCTCAAGCGTGCGCCAGTATTCAGTAAAGTTACAAATGAAATCAACTGTATTGTATATAAAACATTATAATACCTATGCACAGAATGAAGAATTCAATATATGGTATGTCATTTTAAATACTATTGATTTAACGACAAGGTCAGTCAACAGGTACTAATGTCCTCATTTTTCAAAGGTATCAAAAGCGTACACGTACAAACGTAAATTATTTTTTGCCAAAACATTATAGGTTTGAAGACTATACTATTTACCCTTTAAGAAGCAAAAAAGACGTTGAATTCAACTCAACGGGCGAGTAAAGTGAATCGTAACTACTTTAAAGAGATACTCTTCTTTCTTAGTGGCCACTTAGCCAATATAAACTTCAAGCTCTATACAACAACTGCCTATTTTGGAACTTTTGCAATATTGTCCATATATACACTAGAAACCTCATAGTAATAATGAAAAGCAACAAGTAATATGTGCTTTACTGGCCTATTGGAGTACATATTTTATAAACAAGTTCTGCTATGATACACTGGAAGCAGGCTAGAAACTAAACTTACATAAAGACATATGTAAGTGCTACACATCATAGGCTTTGTTTTCACTTCTTGAAAAATGATAACAATCCCCTCTGACACATTAAAAGCAAAATGTAAACTTACCGTATGCACGTAGTTAGCTAGAGTTATACCAACGCCATATGTATCAACGAGATGAATTATAGACTGGCCGTAAACCTATTACTACTATCTTTTTACACCCCTAAACATGCACTATATAACAAATACGCTCGGTGAACTTGATTCTTTTGGGGCTAGTATCTGAGACAAACAACTTGTATCCTTTTGATAAAAACTTGAGTAATTATAAGCGGCTTGTATAGTAGAATTTATTGGTATAGCTGAAATAAAGCCTACTGTGCTATCTACCTGTGCTACAGTAAAATTATCCAAACTTCTAAATAATCATAGCATATGCAGACTTTTGGCTGTCAACTCACTCTCTGTAAACAGTAGTAGCAGTTCAGTATATACAGTGAGCTTTGATCGTAAATTTCACTGTTAGTTCTCAGAAGTTCAAAAAACAACAGTAAACATCTTTTACCCATATGGCTTATCCAAATATAAATGAAATTGATCTCCACTATAGCTTTTCAAATGTAGCTGTTTACCTTTTTATTCTTTTTGATTTTACCATTTTATTTGACTCCTGCTATTATCGCCTTTAATACCATCATTGACCGGCATATTTCTAACCCGTTCAATCGCTTTTTGCCCTTCGTTCTGCACCATTTCAATCATTGAATCACTCTTTCGCTTCAGAATCTCTTCAGCCCGGTCTGCCAGAATCCCAATATACTCCTGCAAGGTTGTGTCTAATGGTACCGTCACTGAAAATTCATCGCCGCTTCTATTATTTTGATGATGGCCGCTGATGAAGTCAAACACGGAGTCGGGGTTGACTAGGGTATGCTGGTTGTCGTCTATGGTATTGATGCCTCGCATGAGTCCAACAGTTATTGGATATGGCGGAGAGTTAATAGTATCTGATGGGATGACACGGATAGGTTGGTCTTCTTGGTCAGACTGTAAACCTCCTGGCAATAATTCTGTTTGCGATCGCAGTAGGTTCTCTCCTGACTTTTCCTCAATGTAAACATCAATCAAATCCTCAAATGATCTACTTGGTACACCGTCATTTTCACCGTTACCAGGATCCAGCCTACTCTGTTTTAACTTTTTGTTTTCTATTGTAACGCTTTTTTGTGAAGTAACTAGTTCTGACTCGTCCTCAATATCTTCCTCTCGAATAAACTTTTGCTTCAACTTTCGACGCTTTCCAAACTTTTGCTCACCACCACTGGCCTCACTCTCTACTTGACTCTCCATTTTAATCCCCTTGTCATTAACTTTATCATCTTGGCTCAGGTTTACTTCCTTTTCGCTAAGCACTTCTTTTCTTGCCTTTTTCTTTTCTCTGCCGTCATACTCTTCATATTCTCTATCTTTGAACTCTTTTGCAACTATTTTCCTAACTCCTTTATCTTTTCTAGTTTTTTTCAAAAACCCACACTCAGGACTTTTGTTTTTGTGTATCTTTGTTGGGTTATCGTTAGGCTCCCAATCTTCTATTTCTATTCCGCAACCTGCGCACTTCACCGTGTCATCCCCTTCCTTAACCGGATCATAATAAAACCCAGCCTTAGCCATACTTAATGCACTCGGTTTGATTTTTGGCCACACCAACTTCCCATATCTTACCAATTGAATTGCCTTCTTCATTTTTGCAGTGCTACTAGCGGGAAGGTAAAATGTCTGTAGCCTTGAAAATATATCGCTTTCAGTTCCGATCGGAGGGTTTAGCCGAGATAGTAAGGCTGGACATTTATGAGCTGTTAGCGGGTCATCGGTAGCTATCCATCCCTCCAATGTTGTACCACAAAAGAAACATTTAACCAGATCGTTTGTGGCTGTATCAGGAATGTGAATGTATCCACTTTGTGCCATTTCGATGGCACAGGGTTTGGTGTGTGGCCAAGATTGAAATGTTTCAAAGCGTGATGTGTAATTGTAGTATTTTGACATTACTAGTTGTTTAGCTACATATGAGTGGGCTTGCATAGAGCAATAAAAATGAAGTTAGAGCAGAGAATTTAGATGGTTTTGGATACAGCAACAAAGATGGATTTATTATAGAAAATATGTTTTTTTTGTGATCACATTCTTGATGTTGTGGTGTATTACATGTGGATAACACAATAGCATCTATTATCACAAAAATACAAATATCTGAAGCTGTTAATTATTGCAATAGTTCCAAAGATTCAGCTTCAGTTTTGTTTACCCTTCTATTAAGAATATAACTCTTGTTAACTATTATAGTAATAAATCGCGGATATTACTTGAAAAAGAGCCTTAGGTTCTTTTCCAGTCTGCCTTTTATAGGTACCATTGACTGCCTAATTCAGAAGTTTCAAAAGAACCAAAAATTGGCCAATCATAAGCTGCAAAGAATGTAGTTGATAAAGATTCTCTCGAAAATGAGTAAATTGTACTAAACAAAGAATAGAATAGAATAGAATAGAATCATCATACTGTAGTGAAAACCTGCTTGAAAATTGAGCTGCAAAAGTACTATAAAACCATAAAGGCGGTGAACCTGTTTATACTCGCCTATTGGTCATAACTACGTATCGATGATCACTCTCAAAATTATATTTGTTCAAAATTTTGTTATTCCGGACTTGACATGATATATTATGGTAACTTTTTTTATATAGCTGGTTAAGAAAGTTGCTAGAAACTCTTTCACGCTAACTAGGCTTTAATGGTATGTAGAGTCTTGACAGGAACTGAGAAAACTACCACAATGAACAAATCTAGTCAACCGGTGTTGCTTATCATGTTTATTACATGGTGATGAAAGAATATTGTTTGAAGTACGAGCGACTAATATTCATAAACTGGTAATGATAATAAAAACTGGGCTTGATAAAGGATTCTACTCCACACTGATTTATAACTGTTTCTGTAGTTACTCTATTTGGCGGTGTAAAATTAAGTAAACGATTTTATCATTTTGAAATAATTGTCGAATGATACATTTTAGCATTGATTGTTTAGAAAAGCATCCTACCTTAGAGAACCAACAATGAAATGAATCCATACCACTAGTAAAGCAAACCCTTAATGACGGATTGTTATATAGGTAGTACAGTAGTATATATAAACTTTGATCTTGATCTCAAGTATCTATTGTTGATTACAGCGTACCAACAATTCTTTTTGGAGCTGAATTGGGCTACCACTTTACTAGTTCTTCATATGGCATTCTTAGCTTTTCGTACAACTAGATCACTAGTCTTTAAAAGTTCTGTTAAGATACCACAATATAATTGCCTGCGTACAAGAAGTCTTGTTTGTAACAGTGAAAATTGTTATTTCAGCCAAAATTCATTCTACAGGTATCTTGCAAAGCAAATAACGAGAGGACTTGTAAAAGACCTAATAACTGGCTGTAAGACTATATTACCCTTTGCCTTGTAGTTCCGTGAAAATTTCCAAGGCCCCAAGTGTTATTGCTAAAGCATAAATATGGGGCTATTGACGTTCATCCATGTTCAGCTTATTGCTGTGTGTCAGATCACCATGTAATAAAGCTCAAAAATAAGTAAGGTAACAACCGATAAAATTTTAGATAGTACTGGATCAATTGCAATTCCAGGTATCCAGTTTACTTTGATAATGAAATGTTGGCGTCGTCGTACTTGAAGTTTGAATGATGAACGAAAAAAATCAACATCAAGATTATACCAAATCTAACTATCCATTGCAGTGTCAGGTTAAGCCAGATAATCGGTTTGATACTTTGTCAACTTTAGACTATCAATTCTTCTATATCTCAACTGTTTAATTCATCTTTTACATTTATTTTCTAGCAAACTATACCTCGTTTAATGGACATTAAATTCGGCTTTCAGAAGAGACAACCAGTGAAAGTCATTTTCATGCTATCATTCGAAGCTTTGATTGAACCCTGTTTCCTTCGAGTTGAATATTTCATACAAAGAGTATTAAAATTTCCCTTCTATTTTGGCATTGATTCATACTAGTAGACATCATTAATAGTTGTTGTAGCAAGTCAGGCTCCAACTCATATAAATGCAAATCCAATGATACATTTGTTAATCTTGCCACCCATAAGCGGCATTGACCTTAATCATTCCTGGTGCACTACTTCACTACAACAATTTTAGGGAAAGTTTCTAGCATCAAATTGTTCTGCTAGAAACTAACTACTCGCTTTGGTCGATGTCTTGAGTCTACGACAATTTTCTTTCAGAGTACTGAGAATATGTCGGTGAAAACTGCTTCTCTTCGCATATTTATGATGACTATAGATCGCACTTGAATTCTGGTCATGCCCTACTGCAATCTTGAAAACTGTCCCTGCGTCTTTTCCAAACTAATTTACCGCACCAATAACACCATTATTCAATCACTAAAATCTATTTCGATATAACTTATACCGCATAACATAACCTATACTACTAAACAAGAGCCACATAACACGCACGGACACCGTTTAGACATTCCAGTTCCGTTCCCTAATCACAACTCAAGAAGCATTTCCTTCCCAAGCTCGATATAAACTCCATCACCATTTGGCACACATCCACATTCCCCACGCCTCACCCACAAACAATTTCCCAAAAATTGGTGTTTTTTGAAAATTTTTTAGGCTCGCCAGAATATATAGTAGTCTTATATTCTCATCAGAGCGGTCAATTTATGGACTAAAACAAGCACCCTTTGGATGGAATCAAACCATATCAGACATTCTTATCCAAAGAAAAAAAAAGGGGGAGTTTTGACGTATTTATTTGGTTGATGTCAATATGGTAAGTATTAAGTACAGTACAGTACAATAGTAACTCTGAGTACACACATAGTCGAAAGTAGGGCTGTCACGAAAAGTCGAAACCGGACTTTATTAAATACATGAAAGCAAAAAGACTTTTTGCTTTTTTAGTATGTAGTAAAAAAGCATTTGCAAAAAAGCAAAATGTCACGTGGATTACCTGTTTGGGTTAGTCTATTTCCTAATACAGAAGGGAATAGATACTGTACCTCATTTGAGATTTTTCCTTTCATGTTTTGCCTGCTGCTGCTCAGATAGTCACATGAAACACGGCTAAAATAATTTCTCGTTTCTTATTGGCTAGTCTCTATAACCGCTATGTATAGGCTTCTGTTTCGAAAAGTCGACGACGGACTTTATAAAGTACATAAAAGCATAAAAGTTTAAACATAGTGTAAAAAAGCAAAAAGTTTAGACTTTTCGTGACAGCCCTAGTCGAAAGGCTTCAATTTCATTATTGGTGTAAACTTCAAGTACCAAGCTTCAACTCCCGTGTCAGTTTGTTAATATCCAAAACCCATTTTCAATTGGCAATTACTGGCTGGTACTGATACCTCAACCTTGACAAAAACGCTATTCAGACCGTCTTGAAGCTTCAAATACTATATAAATCATAGAATCGTTTGATTGCTCGAATTGGCTGTGGATTTAATAGCTTGTTTGGTCTTGGTATGCTTCATCTTCCAATTTTGTAAAGATCGTTCATCTGGAAAAGTTTGGCCTTTGAGTTTCACGATTGTTCCACGCGTTTTACGTGCCGCTCTGTAAACGTCAACATGCGCCATTGAAGACTATTGTTTTTAAAAGACTTTCTTTTCACCTTCTGGGTTTCTACTATAATAATATAATTGTCTCAATCGTTCGCTCATCAATTATATTTGTTCAAGATATGTAATGCGTATATAATGCTATTATATATCATGTAAACTACAGTAGTATCAGATCAGTGGCACGCCATAAACACCTCTAAGGCACCTCCTCGATGTGCCCACAAAGCAAAAACACAGGTCAACGACATTCAAATTTCTAATCGAGCTCAATACAGATTCTCTCACCGTTTCGCTTACATTACTTTCACAATTCGCGATTAAGTTTCTCCCTACTCCCTTCCCAACACAATTCCACAAAATGATCTTTTCAAAAACTGTTAAAACGTTTTGTAAAGCAGCAACAGAATATTCCTGGTATACAGAATATCTGTGGGCTCCCTCACTATTACAACAAAAGTTTCGCAAACATTATGCAGTTTGATCTATGACGGAAGACTAAAGTCGACTGAGCTTTCAGTCAAACTCGAGCGTCTACCTTCAAAGTCAAATGAAAAGTCTACTCCAGTGTCAAGAGTCAAGCGTCTACCTCAGAGTCAAAAAGTGGTATTATGGATATGTTTGTATCAGTTAGTTATTGATTCAATTACTGAATGTGCTTTTCTTCTCACTGAACGTGTTGTCTCTTATCCGCAGAACGCCCCAGCTGGTCTAAGAGTCTGTTTAGTGACTAATAGACTACAGCTGGGCTTGTTGGGCAGTATTTAAAGGCTGGCCTCTTCTACTGTCGAGTTGTATTAGATGTTGTGATTTTTTCTCTAACTCAGAACAATCTTGCAGGAAGTTAGGCGGAACTCGCTGGTGTTTATATTTCCAGTTTTCTCTCTTGCCAGGGGACTCCAGTTTCGAGTGAGGAATTTATCTTCCAAGTTATAGAAAGGGTGATCCGAACCATGACATAAACACACCTTGATTTATAGAGAGAAAAAGAGAAGTTTTTGGTATTTATAGATTTTCACGTCAACTTGGAATAAAAACGTTATGGAGCTGCAGATCTCAGATTCCGTCAGTAGTAAATTTACGTTTATTCGGTGAACTACGTAAGACTACAATCTTATTCTGCAGAGATATCATGAATCAAAACTATCAGATTTTCTCAATGTAATATCTGTATTTTTCACGTCGAAATGACGTTCTTTCACCGATGAATAAACCTCCACAAAGTACATTGTTAAAGGCGTTTCAAACCACTCAAAATTTCTGCTATTAGACTGGGGTTGGGATGCACGAGCATTTGTTCTAAGTTGCTACACGTCGTAATAGTATAACCGAATTTGATGAAGATTTTTGGAACCAACATAGTTGTAAACACGGTAATAGACGTACTTCTTCCAACGGTCTCTAAACTAGAGTCCAACCGTCAAATCCCACAATTGTCCTGCCCCATCATCAAACCACCACTACGGACCATCCACGTAACTTTTGTATCTACAACACAATAGCCTTCTCCAACAACTTTCCAATTCAATCAGCCCCTAGCAAATACACAATTTCCATTACCCAAAACCACCAAACTCCATTCTTGTATACAACTATTATAACAGTCAACTTATACCAACATACCCCACCACCATCACAACACAAGCACCAGTCAATCCCTTGCATTCACACCCCAGCGCCAGCACATCAATCTTAACGGCCAACGTCCCCACACGTTCCACACAGAACATAAAGCTATTGCCAAAAATTATTTTTTTGAAAAACTGCAAATATGACAACACAGAGTTCGATTACCCAGGCCACATATTATGCTTTTTTTCTTTTTTGTTATATACCGATAGTATCCTTCGACAATGATATAACTTTCGAAAACACCTTAACAACGAACGTATTTTTTGCTAGTTCCCAAAAAAAAAAAAAAGGAAGGGAAGTTCAAGAAAATAAATCGTGATTATTTTATAGTAGACTATATATTAGTAGTCAATGACGCAAGTCATCATGTGATACAAGCTCAAAGACAGTAAGACAAAAGATTCATCCTTTAAGTACCAAGCACCATATAGAAACCCCCCAATTTTATTATTGTAGAAATAAATGTGTGCACCGATAGTAGGTCCGACATACAATTGCCAGTATATAGTACACAGTAAATTAAACATCTTGTTCAGTATCCAGTCCATAATCTTCGATTTCCTCCGTTTCCACCAACGATCAGAGCACTCGTAGATATCCAGTTGGTATGTCAAAATCAAGTAGAGCAAGCATGATAAATGCACTGTAACTGTAAGCTTCTTAGTCCAAGGATAAGGAGAGGCGTGGGCACTGGGAAGTGTGTAAGGGGCGGGGTATGGGTCACGATTCTAACGAAGGTTGGAGTAAGAATGATTGGGAGCCGGTAGGGTTAATTGAGATAGCGTTAATGAATAGATGGTATTTGTGTTAATTGCTTCAACTATCAAAATCCATTCTCTTCAATTTTATTTACGTTTATATTTATCATTAACATGATGTAACGCTGACTACTAGACGGTTCATATCCTGTAACTTCATATAACTCTGCTTCATCCACCTACTGTTCGATATTCAAAGGCCATCCGTGCAACTCAGACAATCATAACTTTCATCTATATTAATATACATTCTTATTTCATATCAACACACCCACCCACCAACACAACCTCCAATTAATTCCATCTATTAACACACACAAATACCGCCATAATATATTAAATACCATTATACATTTCTTGCACACACACACCACCACCCTCAATGACCCTCTCACACGCTTCCATCTCCATACGCCAATGTATACATCCCCAACGCCTTCATCGGGAAGTAAAACTTATAATTCGGATACTCAATCGCACATGAATGATTAAACACCCCTTCCACATGGTTATACCCATACGATCCGTCCGGGTTCTGTTTACTCATCAAAAACCTTACCCCTTTCTTGATCACTTCCTGGTCAGGGTACTTGCCCAGCAGCAGTCCAATGAGCGCCCAAGACGTTTGCACCACTTGGCTCGAGGTGTGACGGACGTAGGTGAACAGCTCGTTGGACCGGATGTTCTCGGCCCATCCGCCATCAGGTTCTTGTCGGGCAACCAAATAGTCGCACGCCTTTTTGACCACTTCGGAATTGCTGTAGTTCAAACCTTGTGTTTCTAGTGCTTCTAGTGCAAACATCCCGGCGTAGGTATAACATACACCCCAGGACCCGTACCAGCTTCCATCTTCGTTCTGGCTAGATATGATGTAACTCAAAGCATCCTTAATGGCCTGGTCAATATCTTTTGCTCTGTAATTGTAGTGTTTCCGGAAATGAACCAGTCCCAACACCGAAGAATCGGTACATTCAACATACGGGAACTCCACCATAATATTTCCAAACACTTCAGCCGGGTTCAAAAGTTCCAGCAAAGGCGTTGCCTTAATTTTTTCATACGAGGCAAACGACCCAAAATGGAACGACCCTCTATTCTGCAAGTTCAACAGCAAATCGATCGAAAGTCTCATCCGTTCTTCTGGGAACTCTTTCTTCAAAAACTCAAATCCAGGGAGGTTCTGGACCATGATTATGGCCTTTAGGGCCTCTGAAGTACAATCGCTAACAGTGAACCCTTGAGTCTGCGTAGAAAATGGAAACCCACCAATCCGTTTGTCTCTAAAACTTCCCTCCACACATTCCTCCACAAACTGCGATCGGACAAGAAACCGGTACCCTTTGATAAAAGTGTCTCGAAACTCGGGCAGTGATCCTAAGCCGATAAGTATGGCATACTGTAGAGCAAACGCTACATCCCATACCTGCACACCGTTTGTTCCGTTCATGCACATTCCTTCAACTGTCATGTAGGTGAAATCAGGCCATCTATCCAAAAACCTTTGAAACTCAGGTGAATCCTTGCCTTTCTCTAAAAACACCACCATGGCATTCATGACATTACTAATAGGAGCGATAGCCAGGTAGTCCGTATTTTGCAAATCCTTCATAATCAAATCCAGGGCTCTCTTCGATGCCTTTTTCAGCAACCACTGAGGACGTACGTACTTTTCATACTTGACCAAAACACTGTTCAGTGCGTTAAGAACTTTGGTGTGAGGGTAATACAAATCGACCCCACAAACGGTATTCCTGTGTTTCGAAAAATCTATAGATTCGTAAGATTGTATATAAATCTCTTCTCGCAACTCCTTCAAAAGCGGTGTCAGTTCCATTTTGCACTTATTGGCACTGAGGTAGCCTAGCGGGAGGTAGATGGCTCTTGTGTGAACCCACCACCGGCCCGGATGTATAGGCACCGAGTAAGGAAGCATCCACAGCTCCGGTGGTGCAGGGTTGACACCTTCCCATTCGTATATATTTAACACAGCCAAATACGCTTTACCCCAATGCGGATTTCCAACGGCACCACCCAACGAGTGCAAACACTTTCTCGCCTTCACCACGGCAGGATGATCTCTATCCAACCCCAATATTCGCAGAATGATATAATTCATAGTCGTCCCAAACACCGTACTCTTATCATAAGTATGCAGCCCCCATCCTCCATCGACCGGATGCGCCCTATTCACCAGATACCTAATAATTTCAATTCTCTCCTCTTCCGCAAACTCTACTCCGCAAAAATACTTAGCCACTACATACCCGACGAGCAAGAACATAGGTCCTCCGTACTGGCACGGGAACGTACCCTGTTCATCCTGGAGCAGTTTCAAGAACCTGAACCCGTTAAGCGCCGCCTGGAACGGCGTTTTCGGTTCGGCGAGGGTCGGCGGTGCGTGCGAGGGCAGCTCGAGCTGGTACTTGACGTAGTCGGTGGGCGGGTCGAGGTCGAGGTGGTCGTCGTTGTGGAGGTAGACCCAGTTTTGGCGGCCCAGGGGGTCGACGCGAAGACGCCAGCGGGTGTGGTCGGTTTTGGGGAGGCCGTAGAGGTCGGCCGGGAAGACGAATTGGTCTTTTGTCATGTTTTGTGGGAGTGGGTTGTGGTTGGGAGAGGAAGGGGAGGGGAGAGGAGAGGAGAGGGAAAAGAAGGGTGGATTTGGTTGGTATTGTTATGGTAATGGGAATGTTTACCTGAAATTTTAGGCTAGCTGCATAACTTTGTTAGCTGATTTCTGTGTGGGCGTAGATCATGAATGGCTTACAAACAATTACGCTTTTTACAGAGTAATGATTATGTAATTGGTACTACCATTAAAAGAGAACAACGGCTTTTGTGCCTGAGATTCTTTTAGAGTAACAAACAACGCGTCTTATTTTGTCTTTTACCAACTGTACTACACATGAATTTGAATATCAAAATTTAATACTAATGTAAAAAAAATTGTTTTCGATAAATTCATCTCTACCAGGGGGAGATTTCTCTATTTTTACTTGAAACCCGTCGTATATAAAGCCAAAAAGAACGCAAGGTTTATTTCCTGTAAATCGCTATACGATCTGTATAGGTTGATTCCTCTCGTAGGGAATAAAGTATAAACTTGAAACAAGATTTGGTGCCACACGAACAAAACTTGAAATCTCAGTACATCAACATAGCACAAGCATGGTCATAGAAGAATTGTATTTATGGATTTAGAGTACGATTATACTATTGTATTACCATTAATAATTCAAGAGGGACATGAGCAATAGTGAACAGGAAAGGTTCAGTTCGAGAGTATGATGCACCTCCTTTCATCACCTACGAAATATACAAAACATAAACAATTGTATATTTATATTTATACAATATGGATAAGAATGATACAAAAACTCCGATGTTCAATGTACAGCACGTCCAGAACAAATTAAAAATCAAAAATACAAAATCGAGATGATAATAAAATAGAATGAAGTAAAAACCTATCGTCGAGATACCAAATGTGCAGGCACCGACCATGTTAATGCCGAGTTTGTTGTAAATGTCGTCACAGGAGACCGTTGTTGTGTGGCCTCAACCGTTTTGAGAGAAAAGGGACCCAGTGGGTCGTATAACCTAAATTCCTGCAGTGAAAAAGAGTTTTGCGATAGTAATGACGATGATGATGATATTGGAGTAGAGGAGAAAGTCTCAACTCTGATCGGTGGTGATGGGGTGTATGTGGTGAAATCAGAATCAACTGAAGGGCTAGATGTGGAGGTGATAGAAGAGTCACGCTCAACTATGGTATTGTTGTCAATACTTAAGGAGCGAGTTTTATCATCATCAACATCCTCATCTTCTTCCTCCTCTTCTACATCAGTTGACTCGTCGTCCAACAAAACATCCCCGCCGTTAGCAGCCAAAGAAGCCTCTGCCAACTTTTTTGATTTCGACTTTGGTCTTCTTCTTTTCTTTGATCTTCTTGTTTTCTTCTTCCTTTTCGGTATCGAGTCCGAGTCCTGTTGTTTAAAATCGTAATCTGAGCCGGCAGATGATGAGAGTGGAGACCCTACGAGAGTTTGACAGTCGTCGTCTGAATTCGCATCAAACTTGCCGGAAGTGTTGATGCTGATTAGCCCGAGAGCGGGTTTTGGGGAAGGTGTGGAAGTCGTTTGGGTGCACTTTGCTTGGAGTGTAAAATGCAGTGGTTGTAGTGATGGTGATATTATGCTCATTTTTTATGGTGTGAGTGTGTTGGAGAAGGGTTTGATGATGAATTAATATAAAACTGATACAATCCAGGTATCTTTGAGAGTTGAGATATTAGTCGTCGTTTTTCGGGATGTTTCTTGAGGATATAACAAGTTGGTTTTGAACTGAACTGCAAAACAAGAAGGGATATATATATAGCGAGAGTATTGGCGACTTTCGAGTATACAATGAAATACGGTGAAATAACAAGGATTAAAAATAAAAAAATTTAAGAAGATTAGAAGAAGATATAAAAATAAAAAAAATCAGAAAAGAAGAGGGAAAAGCCCAATTGATATAAATGACCAGCAAATATTCACGAGGGTACAAAAGATGAACGAACAAAAAGAAGCGAAAAAGGTTTGGTGAAGAGAAGGAAGAGAAGGAAAAGAAGAAAAAAAAACAAAATTGAAAACTATATAACAAAGATGATAATTATTATTATCAAAAAGAATTTTTTTATTTTTATTTTTATTTTTCTGATCAGTCAAATTGAGGTCATTCATGCATTCTTTGTGCTGTATAACTTTTTTTCTCTCCGGCCTCTCCCCCCCTTAAAAATACGTACAGTAGTTACAGTAAATACAGTGATATGAAAATTTTAAGATTTGAACCTTCCTATTTGGGACTAGTTCCTGTCAAAACTTTTTACGATTTCTATTTAGACGACGGCGGTCGGTGCCATTTTCCGTTTCGTTTCGTCAGTTTTTTTTTTTTTTTTCTTCAAAATTTGTGCTCTGTTTGCACCTCGGACTTGTTCTTGCACTTGCATTTGTCATTGAAATTTGCGTAATAACATCTATACGAAAGGCTTATTTAGCATATGTTTTTGTTTTTGTATTTAGTAGTTGGTGTGATCACTTAATTCAATTCATAGATGAATAAATGAATCTGTATATGGGTATGTTCTTGAAATACATCCACCCAAAACCATCCAAAGACCAACTTCTACACTCCGTTCCCAACTTCATAAGAAACTCCCCAAACTCCTCCCAAAACACCCATGAGCTGAACGAATGTATCTAATAAAATTCACAAAAAGCAAACAACAAAGAAAAAAAGAATTCGCCTAATCCCAATCTCCCGGGTTTTTTTGATTCAGTTTGGGTTTAGCTTCATTTTTTGTTTATTTCTTAATTAGTCGAGTTTTACAGTTTTTTGTTGTCCTAAAATGTTGTTATGCTGTTTGCTGCACACGCACGGCGGTACAAGGAATTGATGAACAAAGGATGAGTGAACAATGAACCGATTATATTTGATTTTGATTAATTATTGATGAATTGGTGAATTGAAAACTACCGCGATTTCAGAAATATGATCTCTTACGCGTGTCAAATTGGTGAACAGTGAACACTGAGCTCCAAGCATCACTCTATTGTACTCACGCACAACACTGCATAGTCCATGCCATATCTATGCCAACTGAGCGCGCACTCTGTGCTTCTTTCATTCCTCACTTTGATCTCTAACTTCTTTTTTTCCTGCTCAACAAAATGCACCTAAGCCATACCATCTCACGCGCTTCGCAGCCAACCCCCCATCACCAACCTTTTTTTCAGAACTGTGCATGCGTCGTCGTCGGTCAATCCTCAGCATCCATCCTCTCTTTCTCACACATTTCAACATTTGGGAAAATCGATTTTTTTTTCATTGTGTTCCCGCGCGCGTATGTGAAGTTTGAACAATAAACGCTCGTTTCTGGTTAGATCGTTGTTTATATGCCCGCATTGTTATTGATTTATTTTTCGATTAATTTTTGCTTTTTTGGAGCTGGTAGTATCATAGTCGACTTGCAGTTCTGTGTTGGTTGCAAAGTGTGTGAAAATGATGTCGATCGTCATCTGTTCTGCCTGATTTTTTTATTGAATTGAATTGAACTTATACATTTTGGTGTGGTGATATGTGTGCTTTCATTCTTAGTCAACTTCCAAATTCATATTGTACTGGTATGGATGGATAGAAACTTTCTTTGTTTGTATTATAGTGTCATGATCACACACTGCTATTTTATTCCAAACGTTGCAAGAAACAGATAAAAATGTAACCTTCTGGTTTAGTTCGAAAAAACTATTCATAATACTTTCTTGAGGCTGAACTAGAATCGAGATTCAGTGAATATTGAGGCGTAGTAATGCTACAACTCAGCAATACCTGATGTTGTATGTTCTTTGCTTCCTGAGTAATATCGTAGTTTGTGCACGACTTTTGAATGAAACCATACATAATGCTATAATGCCGATAGCACTAGATCCCCTATCTTTCGTGCTACGCAGCTACCCCATAAAATCAAAACCAATAACAACCATACAATCATCATGAATCATACTGTAATACACTCTCTCGTATGCATTTGTACGGCAAGATATTGTAAGTTATCAAACTTCTTTTATTTTTTTCTTTTCTAATAAAAACATGCACTTTATTCAGTTCCCACATGTCAAAGTGTTAAAACGTCAAATTTGAAAATATTCATCTTTCCCTATCCTATATAGCCAAGCTGATCGTGTCTTACTGGCTGTATAAATATAAACATAACTAACTATAAATCCATAATCTGATCCTATTTCTATTTCTATGCCTTATGACCTTTTGGCTTTTTAACTCAAACAAGTCCATGAGAACGTGCAGTGTACTCTAGTATACATTTATCGATATAAATTTTATCATTCACCACCCCAATTCACAATACCAAAATTTAATCGTGTATAAAAGTATCGATGGATTTACTGTACGGTGATATCACTTATCAGGCTCGGAACAACGTACTGATAGGCCCTGGTCCCCTTCTGCCCACCATAACGCCCACACACCTTAATCCTTCACTACACAACCGACTCCCCAAATAAAGCGGACTATAAATAGTGACCCTTTCCTCTTCTCCAAAGCTTCGTATATATAAACTTGTATAAATATAGGTAAGTTATAGGAATATATAGACTTGTATACTTGCCAGTACAACACTGTGCTTGAGATCTCTGCCCAGATCACATCGTCACTTTGTTTTTTGTATGCGCATGCACAGTTCAAATCTTATCAAAAGAGGATGAAGGCGGCAAGAAAAAAAGTTTTTTTTTGTTTTTTTCATTATTAATTTTGATAATATTATGATGATGATGATGGTCCCGTTATAAATTTAACTGCCCTGACAAAAGTGAAGGCGGCCAGGGGGGGAATTTGATGAGTATGGTGTACCGATATAAACTGGGAGAGTTGGATGTTATATGATTTACTGCGGTTTAGGTGGTACGATATGGGAAGAAACAATGGCCTCTGGCAAATTAATTTCTTAAATTATGGTGGTAACATAAATTGCTTTGTTTACTAGATATAAGGTGTGTAGATACCAGTAGAAGAGGATAATGGTCCCCCCGAAAATTTTGATTTTTACTTTACGCTAGGCTGCACAAACCTTCCCGAAACCGCTGCTGCCAGTTTATATAAAGTTGTATGGTTTTCTACCACGGTACACAATCTGTACTTGAAAATTCTATAAATAACTCTAAGCTTACTCTCATTCCTCCCACTATCGCCGATTCCGTTCCAACCTTCCCAAAGGCAGGAAAAGAAGTAACACCAAAAATACACAGAATCACTCATCTTCACTTCAAGTTCCACTTTCAATTTTTCGGAGATCACCAATTTTGTTTGTAGAAAAAGAGCACACAGTGAACTTTGGATTTCTAATCTCGATGGGGGGAAGGATCCAAACAAGGTTCCACTTTCACGATCTTACATCTACAAACCTTATCGGAACAAGATGGACAATGGACGGTTTTGGGTAATACTTGGATGGGTAACGGTCTAAAAAGAGAAACTTGCAATGGAGGTATGAGAAGGGAGGTGTGTTTGTGTGTCGGTGTGGGGAGATGGAGATCGGGGGTGGAAGTGTGGAAAGGTGAATGCAGTTAAGTGAATATATGAACTTGGGTATTGCACAATTGTAGTAGGGTTGGTTGATATTGATTCTGTATAAATACAGAGTGTAGACTGGTAAAGCGTATAAGTAAAATCTAGGCTATCGAGTTGTTTTTTTGCATTGAAGCAGGAATGAATGAGTAGATCTGTGATATATCGTAGATATTAGTTTATAGTATATACAATGTGTGTATTCTACACAGTAGCTTCATCCATACCCATCACTGATATATGGAATACGGAATATAAACAACTATTCAATCACACTCGCAAAATCCTTTAGATCCTCCTACCAATTACCCAACTCAACTCAAACATACTTCGTACAACAACAACCTATACCATAACAAATTCCCATTCCCATCCCCATATTTTACCAACCCAAATAAAAAAACCAACCTATTTCATCAGTAGTTATACCGTACAGCACAAATACCAATCATATGGTGAACCACTTACAGTACGTGTGTACGTGCACACACCCTTTTTTGGCACAGAAGCGGACAGAGCCGGAAAAGGTTTTTGTTAGTTGGAAGACAACTTGGGACAATATCAAAATCAACTCGGCCAAAATGTTCGTTTTGATGAAATTGTAACCTGTATAATGTAAAGGTGTATATGTATTGAATAAATTTACGTACATGTATACAGTGTGCTGGATTGGTTGATTTGTATTGGCTCCAAACCTGGTCTTTATGATATCTGCGCACAAATCCAAATTTTACAATTACTGTCGTCATCAAAAATCCTCAGTAACTGTCCAACCTTTATATCTTGTGAATATTACAACCTATCGAGCCAAACCCTTTCTTGAAAGCAGCATGATAGTCCAAGTGAACCCCTGGGGTTTCTAGTACGAAGTTCACCTGGACCAGGAGGTTGTTACTTTGTGATTCTCTTTATACAATTTACGGCGAAAAAAATTGTTAGACGACTGTATAGATTATACTGTAAAATACTGTAGGATGGGTTCTGTAATTTTATAGGAGTTGGTATGTGAGACGGGGACAATTGGAGTTGAAAACAGTTGAATTTGAAGTCTTGGAATAAAGCCCAACGCTTCAATATATGGTAAATAAACGACACTTCAATATTTTCAGATTTAGGAACGTCGTCAGAATATAACAGGTTCTATAGAATGACTCTTTTTCAAATTTGCTATAGTCTATGATTGAACACTGTATGTTTTTAGTTTTTATTGATGTCTTACTGGTGCGTAGTTTGAAATGGTACTTAAAAATTGGAATAATTGCTTGTAATATTCTTTATTGATAGGGGAAAAATGATGAAATAGAATACCAAAAATGATCTGGATGTAATGGTTTAATTAACCGGAATTACTGTTTGAGGAAGATGATATCTTTTTAGATACAATCAAGTTTCATTTTAGATTTATTTTTTATTCACGATTTATTCATTGACCTTAAGCAAACCACTATCGATACTAAAATGTGAGTTGTACCAGCTAACACCCACTAGTATAATATATTATGTACATGTTGCGCAAGTCCTACAAAATGTACCGCGAGGATAGCTGTTATTGTGATATTCAAAGAATCTCAAATCTCTTAACTTTCTATATCACCTTGAAACTTATCAATTGAAGCCCTTATGATATTTTTGTCTACTTCGAAGGATGTTAATAATCCAGCGTTTAATGACCATTTCATGTAATAACGTATACTGCAAATCCTCGTGGAAAAATGTCTACAAAACGTTGTTGTAAGGATTCAGAATTGATTTTACAGTGTTTCACTGTACCTGAATTTTTATTTGGTCGGCATGGGATGTTCAGCTATTATTGTACAAAGTCAAACTAGACAAAAAATATCCGCTTTATTGCCAATACTCGAAAACTACCACAGGTAAACAAACTGTTTCATCACTGGAACAAGTATCGGTAGATTGTACAAAATATAATCAAATATAATCAGTTAGCTAATGAGTAGTATGAGACTCATTTTACATACTGATATCAAGACAAATCAAATAAAAGAAAATACTGACCGGGTTAGTTCATGGAACCTTACCAATAAATATTCGGCGTGAAATACTTTAAGTCGACCTGCGTTTTGCCATGAGCATTCAAGATTTTTCTGGCTGATCAACTTCGAGCTTGCAGCATAACATTTAATACTTTCACTTCAGCTGGAGAAATACACGGCTGAAAGACATTAACCAATCACAACGGAAAACTTAACCTTAATTTTGTTTTATCTAAAAAATTTCAGTTCCACTTGAGAGTCAACGTTTGATAAATAATAAGCTTAACAGTTGTACCAAACATTTATTCATACTGTAGATGAGTATGAAGTGCAACGTATCTAGTTCTTTAACTGCCAACACTGTAGAATTCAAATAAAAATGGTTAAAAAAGAGACTTGGAAATTGCAAAGCTTTGTAGATAATTTTTTTATTGTTCTTGACTGCAAAATTGGAAAATCGGAATCCTAATTAGCGAGAGATTTATATAAAAGTCCGAGCATAAACCCGCTATCCATCGGTTTATCTGACTGTATTCACCATGATAATTGAGGTGTGTCTACCATCGTAAATATAAAAATTAAACAGCTCTCTTCACAGTCATAACCTTCATAACTCATCAACAGCCAACAGATAACAAAGTACCTTCACGTCATTGAAACCCCCTGTGATAGTGGAAGTGATAGCGGTGGTTAGGGCAGGGTTTTAGCTTGTAAAAAGAATTCGATGGAAGGTCAAAGAACAAATCGAAAAATAAACAATTTTTAATTTTTTTTTCTCGAAATTTCTCTATCAGGGCAAAATTCTTTCTTCCACTTTCCTCTCTTTTTATATAAAATCATAGACACATTTTCGTTTCGTCTCTTTATATCTTTCACTATTCATAACACTTGAAGAAAGAAGACTTTTGACGGATCCAAAAGAGATTTCAATTTCACATTAATTAATACACGAATAAACACTTGCATAACGAAATCATGGTGAAAGACACAAAGTTGTACGATCTGTTGGGAGTGAGCCCCAATGCTACCGATGCCCAAATCAAAAAAGCTTACAGACTAGGAGCCCTCAAATATCACCCAGATAAAAATCAGCATAACCCTGAAGCAGCAGAAAAATTCAAGGAAATCTCAAGTGCATACGAAGTCTTGTCTGACTCTCAAAAGCGTAACCTTTACGATCAATATGGTATGGAAGGTTTGAGCGGCGGCCCTGGAGGAATGGGTGGCGATCCTAATGATATCTTCTCCCACTTCTTCGGTGGTGGAATGGGTGGAATGTTCGGTGGTGGTGGTGCTCCTCAAGGTCCAAGAAGATCTAGAGATATTGTCCACGCCCTTAAAGCCACTTTGAAAGATCTCTACTTAGGAAAGGTCTCCAAGTTAGCGCTAACAAGAACTATATTGTGTGAAACCTGTAAGGGTAAAGGAAGCAAGGACGGAAGGTCAACTACTTGTGGAGGTTGTAATGGTAAGGGTATGAAGTTCATTACTAGACAAATGGGTCCCATGTTACAACGATTCCAAACTGTCTGTACAGAATGTAACGGTGAAGGAAAGATCATTGATCCCAAGAATAGATGTCCTACTTGTAAGGGTAAGATGACCCACGACGACAGAAAGATTCTAGAAGTAAACATTGACAAGGGTATGGTCAACGGTCAAAAGATTACTTTCAAGGGCGAAGGTGATCAAGGTCCTGATATCATCCCCGGTGATGTCGTTTTCGTTATTGATGAACAACCACATGAAAAATTCACCAGAAAGGGTGACGATCTTTATATTACTGTTGAAATTGATCTGTTAACGGCTTTGGCTGGTGGTACCTTTGCTATTGAGCATGTCGATGGTGAATATCTCATTGTCGAAATTCTCGCTGGTGAAGTCATTTCACCTGGCGCTATTAAGGTTATTGAAGGTAAGGGTATGCCTTCTTATAGACACCACGATTATGGTAACATGTTTGTCAAGTTCGACATTAAATTCCCTGCCCCTGAAACATTTGCAAGCGAAGAAAACTTCAAGAAGCTCGCTGAGGTGTTACCTCCCCGACCTGAACTCAACATTCCTAAGGATGCTCAAACTGAAGAAGTGGTGCTTTCCGAATTTGATGCCAGCAAGTATAGCACCAGCAGAGCTCCATATGACGAGGATATGGAAGATGAGCCTCAAGGTGAGGAACACGTGCAATGTGCTTCTCAGTAAAGAGAGAAGTGGAGGATTAGGTAGAGTATTTATATATTTATATTCGCTGAAAAATAATATCAAATTAATTGAATTAGGAAACCGTGAAAGTTTCAATCATTGTTTACAGGTTTTTTTAATCTAAGATATGGCGGTACCTTGGTAGATTTAAACATTATTTACTGTCTCAATATTGCTTATTGGGTTAAACTAGCATTTGACGTGGTATTTTTATTTTTTCATCCACTAGAAGAACTGTTTTAAGGGTTCATAAATAGTTTTCAGTGTGATACAATATTACTCGCAATGCAAGTGGAAACTGGCCCAGAGATGAAAATGATCTGGCGAGTGTTTCTCTTGGTTCAAACATTTGCCATATCAACATACTTCTAAAAGGTTATTGTACTAGTAGTTCTGTTCTTTCATAGATACTGTACGCATGCATTCCGACTACAGAAAACCGAAATGAACGTTATTTTCGTAAAGTTTTTATAGTCAGGTATGGATAAATAATGAAGAGTTGATAAGCAAAGCTACTCCAAAAAGTTTAGTCGAAACATTGTAAACGTAAACGGCTGAGATCGGTTGGGATTCGTGAAGATGAAAACGGTCTTGAATGATCAACTGGAGAAGCTGGAAGATCTTTTGAACGTATATTTGGTATTACTATTATTCATATATCATATATAGTTGATCATGACGTTCACGAAAATGCTCTCGAAACAATGATGATCTTTTTTATTGCCGATGGGATGAGTATTACTCCGATGATAGTTTTCACTTTCATTTGCGTACCGTACTTTTTTTTACAGTACTTTAATACATAGACTAGCAGTAGTAGGTTATATGTTTTTTGTCACAACTTTACTATTTTCATGGGCGTCTGGTTTAAGCTTAAAAGGGACGAGTAAAGATACGGTACCTAAAATTCTGCTTGAATAAAACATTACCAAAAACGTTGTTCCAACTTTGATGTATTAAGCTCCATGTCTCGGTTATGGCCTTCAATTTTCACTTCCGCGTTGCCACTCATTTTTGCTTCGCAAATAATTTACAATCTAACCCGTACCTTACCTTATTCACATTCAAGTCTGCTGCAACTTCATTCTCTCTCTTTCTCATTCTCTTTTTTTCTCTTTTTAGTCCTCGACTATAGCTGAACGCAATGTTTGGATCTTTCAATGGAAATTATAGAAAACCGAGACAAATCAACTTGGGAAGACGGTCTGCTGCCGCACCAGGGAAGCTGGATTCGTTGGTAAAACAGGCTAATATTAACCGTGATAGAAGAGAACAAAATAGACTTAGAGAAGAGGAAAAACGATTGAAGGAGGAAAATGAAGACAAGGCAGCTAGAAGAATTCAACAGTTTTACAGGACAATGAACGACAGTCGACAGAGAGCTTGTGAACGAGAGGCTGAATGGATGGAGGAAAATGAGGATGAACCAGAAATGGAGCCGGAAACAGTCGTAATGTTCTGTTACTTCTTTACAAGAAGATACCATGCTTCAGAGGCTAACAAAGCACAGCTGAAAATTATTGACGAAGTGATAAAAGGAACACATTTGGAAACTCATGTTCTCAAAATGCTTATTTTGACTTTGCAGGTGGTATTTAAACGGTTTCTCGATTTGGATCAAGCCACTGAGTGTCAGATCGCTGCGCTTAATATATTGGCATCGATCGATAAATCTAACTATCCCAGCAGTCTACTCAGAATTTTCGGTGCTTATCTAAACCGTTGGAGTGGTAAAGAAATACCAGAGAATATCAGAGTTCCAATAGCATCAATCCTCGCTAACCTCACATACACTCACCCAGAAACTTATATTAGTCACTTCATGACAGTACCGCATATAGCCAGCACTATTGAAATTGCATTTTCGAAAGAAACCACAGACAACATCATCGACGCTGCCTCGCGGTCGACAAAGACTGCAGACCCAGTGAAAAACATATGGCAATTGAGCAATTTTGTCTCAGTGGTAGCAAAATCAAAAACACATGTGACTCCAAATCTTATCGTCGCCATAAACCACTTACTTGGTGATCTCAATATCACCGTGGTGCGAAGGAGAACTAAGAAATTTAAAGTCATCACGCAAGGAAATTCTGTCATTCTTGAGACTGATGATCAAGAACTGTTAAGCAATATCGAAGAATTGTACTCGAGAAGCTTTATTAACTCGGTTTTGGATGTGTTTTTGCAAAACATGGAGCAATCGTTCCCCCTTCTTGCATCTTTGTTTGTTTCGTTGGAACGAATGTATCCGGTGAAAAAACAGCAGTTAACAATGTTCATTTCTTTGCATACTAATATTTCAGCTGCATCACAATCAAACTTACCGTACCCGTTCCAATTGTGGAAAGCATATGAGTCTGGAAATCTGTATAAAGCTAATTCTGGCAAGATTTTGAATACTTCAAGTATCCTGAAATTGGCTACAGACCATAGTGACTCCATTACGCAATTGATGCTGGTTTTAGAACTTATTTCTTACTGGCTCATTGTTACGGATGATAATGAGTTCCATACGAAGATTGCAGAAAGCGAGATGACTGATTTGATGGTAAATGTTGCTAATTTTTTAAAGAACTTGTCATTCTCGTTTATTTTTAACTGGCCCAAACCACAAGAGCTCAACAACTTACCTGACGTTGTTTCTTTGAAACTTGGTAAAGTAAAAAGTGTGGGGATTCTAGTGTTGAGACAAATCTATTTGCGAGATTCACGAAGGAAATTCTTAAATACGGGATTCTGGCTTATGACCCAGTATTTCAACATGAATGATTTTATATCGCAAGTTGTCGAAGATGAAAAGAAAAGGGTGGATATAGAAAGACAATATGAAAGTGATTCGAGCACAGACGAGAGTTCGGATTCAGATTCAGAATATAGAATCAGGGAGAGTAAAAAAGCAAAAGGTGGTAGACTGGAAAATATAAGCTCCAGGCTGGAAATGCTTCGTCAAGCTCCTTTCTTTATACCTTTCCATGTCAGAGTTCGAATTTTCCAAGCATTTGTTGCGTTGGACAAAGAACAGCTTGTTTCGTCTGGTCAATTATTTAACTTATTTGGTGTTGTTGCTAAGCATAAAGGAAACATCAGGCGTGATCACTTGCTAGAAGATGCTTTCCAAAGCTACGATCAATTAGGGGATGGATTCAAAAACCAGATAGGTGTTACATTCTATAACGAGTATGGACCTGAGATGGGGATTGATGGAGGAGGCGTTACAAAAGAGTTTCTGACTTCGGTTTGTACGGAAGCGTTCAAGCCCACAGATGATAATGAATATGATTATCATGGTACGAAGCACGGATTGTTTTCAGTCAATAAAGATCAGCTTTTGTACCCGAACCCAATCTTTGGTGTGTCGTCCAAATACACTGCATTATCTATTGAAGAGCGAAGAGAAGGGCTGCAATACATTCAATTTTTGGGGAAGATTATAGGAAAGTGTCTGTATGAACAGATCCTGGTTGATGTTGAATTTTCTCTTTTCTTTTTGCAAAAGCTTACGGGTATGGTTCGAAACTCCTTTGATGATATGTATTCCCTTGATCCTGAAGTGTACAACAATCTCATCCAGCTTTATAATTACACCGACGACGTAGAAAAAGATCTGACGCTGGATTTTACTATATCTCAAAAAGTCGGACATGGAAAGACGGCAACTATACCTCTTCTTGAAAACGAGTCATCAAAGCCAGTTACCAATTCAAACAGGCTCGAGTACATTTATGCCGTTTCAAACTATAAACTGAACACAGTTCTCAATCCTCAGACCGTTGCATTTTTGAAGGGTCTCTCTACTCTGATCAATCTTGATTGGTTGTCTATGTTTAACGGCCGTGAGCTCCAGATGCTGATTTCCGGTGGCTCAACATGCATTGATATTGAAGACCTCAAAGCGCACACGCTTTTGTACGACTACTCCGAGTCCAGCCCCACGATCAGGTACCTCTGGGACATTCTTGAGCACGACTTTGATGAGCAACAGCGTCGTTTATTCATCAAGTTTGTTACCTCTGTCCCCAAAGCACCGTTACTGGGCTTTTCTGCGTTGAACCCTCAGTTTGCGATAAGGAAATCCGGGCAAGAACAGGATAGACTGCCGACGTCGAGTACGTGTGTCAACTTGCTGAAGTTGCCGGAGTATACGTCGAGAGAAGCGTTGAAGAGAAAATTGCTGGATAGTATTACGGCTGATGCTGGGTTTGATCTGTCGTAAAGTGGTGTGTGTGTGTGTTATGTTTGGTTTGTAAAATTTGTAATGGCCATAGTGTAGACTATAATTGTAGCTCGATTGAATTAAAGATATTTTGCATAATGAAGTCTCGATCATTTGTACAGTATGTATGAACAATACGGTTTGGTAATGTATGTTCCGTTACTAGAGAATGCTTTTTTTTTTTTTTTTTTTTTTTTTTTTTTTTTTTTTTTTTTTTTTTTTTTTTTTTTTTTTTTTTTTTTTTTTTTTTTTTTTTTTTTTTTTTTGACAGAAAACATCTAACCCCAGTTTCTTGGAACGTGCAAGAATAACCTGGTATTTTACGAATATGAGTCAAGTGTTGATATTGTTGTATAGAGATTCGGTAAATTACTTGCTAAATCTAAACATTTGACTCGGTGGAATACAATTACACAAGATGTTATTTCGTCATTATGTGTATTGAAGTTACATCTAGAATCTACCCTATGTCAACCCTACCATTCAGTTACACATGCTTGTCACTAACCTAACATTTGATCTTGATATAATCACCGGTAAATATCTCTTGATCAATGATAGCTATATTACCGTGGGAATTGATAGTCAAATTAGAGCAATAAGGTTTGGAGCGAGTATTTACTGGAAAAGTTGAGACTAGTAATGCGTAGTCAACAAATATGTCATTACATTGATTGTAGCGTATTATCTTCACAGAGAAAGTCTGTGTAACTGTCTTGGAATCCTCCGAAATCACAGCTGTTTGGTGTATTTTATCAAGGTTGGTATATTTGTCCCCCATCATCCTTATAAAGTATTGAGCTTAGCCCCTATAACAATAATTTTAATGATATTACAAAATTGGGAGTTTTGTATGAAAAATATTTCAATTTCCATGATACCCAATTTTTTCCCACTTATTTCAACCCATTCAAACCTTCACCTTTAGCCTAACATCACAATCCACCGAAAAAAATGTCAGCCCCTCTTCAACGTGTCCAAGTGACGAGGAACGTGGCCAAGCCCGGCGGCATCACGCCTGAGCAAAAATACTGGCGCGGATTCAAAAACCCATTACTCGTTAAAGAAAACAACGCAATCAATCACATCCACTTCAACCCAAATAGCCCCCACGATTTCGCAGTCACAAGCAGTACACGAGTCCAGATCTTCTCGGCGAAAACTAGACAGGTTACTAGAACAATTGCTAGATTTACGGATACGGTTTATAGCGGTGAGTTTAGAAGTGACGGGAAATTGTTGGTTGCTGGTGATGCTACGGGGTTGATCCAGGTCTTTGATGCGAACTCGAGAACTATATTGGTCACTCTGAAACCTACTCAGCACCCTACTCATGTTACTAAATTTCACCCTGTCAGTTTGACTACGCTACTTTCAGCGTCAGATGATAAAGTTGCCAGGCTGTGGGATATCACATCGTCATCACCTGTAGCCCAATTTGACGACCACACTGATTACATTAGAGCCGGGTGTTTCATTCCAGAATCAAATTTGATTGCTACAGGATGTTACGATAGTATTGTGCGATTATACGATACGCGAGCGCCCTCTTCAGAAGGACCCATATCTAGTTTCAACCAAGAAGCGCCAGTGGAAAGCATGGTTGCACTTAACCCCACCACTTTAGTAACCTCCGGCGGTCCCTCTGTGAAAGTATGGGACCTTACTGCGGGCAAATCTATCAAATCACTTTCCAATTTCCAGAAAACAGTTACCGCATTAGCGGATGGTGGTGAGAAGGGACTTTTAGCAGGTTCTCTTGATGGGCATGTTAAAGTGTTTGATTATTCTTCCGGCAAATGGGACGTCAAGTTTGGATGGAAGTTCGGAGGCGGTGTTCTGAGTACGGGTATTTCACCTGACCACAAACACTTTGTGACCGGGTTAACGTCTGGGCTCTTGTCGATTCGAACACGGAAATCGGAGCCCCGTGTGCCCCAAGGAGTGAAGAAGGAAAAGTCGGGCAATTACGCTAGGTTGATGAAAGGTATAGATTATCACGGTGAGCTCGAACATCGAATTATATCGGACTCATATAAATCACGCAAGAAACTCCCTACTTGGGAACGACTAATAAAGCAGTTCAGATGGAGCGATGCGCTTGATTCAGTTCTTGAGGCTGGCATCGATTCCGCCGTGCGAGTTCTTGTCCTTGACGAGCTTCGCAAGCGTGGTAAGGTCAGAATTGCTTTAGCGGGGCGAGACGAGAGCTCTATCGAGGACTTGTTTAAGTTTTTGATCAAGTCGGTTAGGGATTATAGATCGTTGTCGACGGTTGCGGATTATTTGGCGTGTGCGATGGAAATGTATGGACCGCTGTTTGTGCGCTCGCCGGTGCTGCAGTCGAAGTTGAAAGAGCTGGATACGATGTTGACGAAGGAGATTGAGGTTGCGAAGGATGGACAGAGAATTGAAGGTATGCTGGAACTGTTGTCGGCGCATTAGAAACTTTATTGTTTGTTTTTTCATGTACCGATATTTTTTTATTTTTTTTTTCTGTTATAGTATAGAGTTTGTAATGATAATTGTATGGCAGCAAAATACTAAAATCCAACGTATTCATATGCGTTAAATACACTCTGTAAGGTGTACTGTCACTGCTTTTCATTTTTACTGTAGATAAAAACATGAATGAGTCTGTTAATCCAGTATATACTGAACATGCTATCGTTTTCAGAGGGGGTCAGCTAAAGCCTGGTCTGATGGCAGTGGGGGCCACGCTAAACATGCTTCAATGTTATAAGAAATATTTTTATGTTTACACCTTTGGATCAATCAAAGATCGAAGAAGCTAAATCTCTAATAAGACCCCCTTGTATTCTTAGAAGTTTGTATCTGGTTATATATTATTGTAACTACTGGTAAATGTGTTTATGTATTGTTTATTATCAATTTTGGACGCTGAACAACAAAAAAAAGTTGAATTTATAAGATATAAACGAAAAATACAAAATACAAAAGTACCCCAATTATTTAAGTTTCTAACTATCTAACCACCAGAGTTGAAGCTTTTCAATAGTGTCCGCAAAGTCTTGTAAAACTATACTCATTCCATTTTGTTAGCTTTACATTGATCCACGCATAGTTAAGAGACGTGCATCTTCAGTACTAAATTTCCAAATACTCCCATTTGTTCTGCCAGTCTCACAAGTGTCTTCGCTAGCAAAGTCGCAACGGAGGATTTCACTATACTTGTTTTTTCTTGCGCTATCGGGAGTTGCCCAAATACTTTCTTCTGGCCGAAATGTTCTTTCGGTAGGCCAAACTTGTTGATGTTTTATTTCATATGCTTGATTAGAGTTGGATCTTGCTAACTCGTCTCGTGTGTCATTGTTAAAAAGGAATCCCACAATGTTGTTTGGATCATAATTTTCCTCTTCCAAAACATTGTTTGCATTTTTGGACATATTTGAAAGACTTGATTCTGTAGGTTTGCTCTCCCGTCTATGAGTATCCCTTGCATCAGCTAGGGACTGCACTAAAGGTCTTTTCTTGGAGTCGGTAGTCCCAGATTGCATTGAAGCTAACTCAAACGATGGAATTTTGCCATTCAGATTATTTTCGGCAGCCCCTTCAAAATCGTTGTCAAAATTTCGCAATCTGTTGGAGATATATTTAAACTGTGTTATAGAAGCACAGTCTGGAAATTTATAGTTGGAGGATTCATACTCATCAAGCGTGGAATAGCCAGGGGTGCCTTTGGATAAATTGTTGCTTGCAGAATTATCCATAACTGAACAAAAATATTTTGGAGGCACAGTTTTAAAAAGGCCACTTGAATTTCCATGATTCTCCATCTGTGATATATCAGAGTAAGGTTGTGTGCATCCAATACCTCTACTGTATTGTACAATTTTTCCCAAAAAAGCTTTTTTGCCATAGACTTTTGGCGCTTTGGTACAGGTGTAATTTAGGCCTTCATTCAAGCCGTATGGCGGTAGACTCTTTCGCAGTTTTATATAGACTGTGTTTAGCTCATTTTTATCTTTGGATGGACCATAGAATTTGTCCGATCTTTTGCTGGTCGAGGCACCACTCAAAACTTCTGGATTATTGGGGTTCTGTCTTTGTGGTGAGTGCTCCAACCATTCTGTCCAACCATCATTGCCGAATAGTGCATTAAAGGTATTGTTTTCACTAAAATTGAAAAACTTTTGTGAAATTCGATCAAGCTCTTCTTGTGGTAGATTTTTTGCGATAATCTCTACAAAATAAGCGTATTTTCCCAAAAGATCTTTGTGATAACAGCTCTCCTTAAATCTTTTGTAAACATCCCTTAAGACTTTGACAGAAGAAAATGTTTTGGGTACTGATATTTCGAAAGAAACAGTCCAAACGGCTGTACTTGGATCTCGTTGATGTAGTGTCACGGTATAGCTAGTGACAAATTCTCCAAATGTTTCGACAACATTGCTAATGTTGTTCCTGATGAACTTATCCTTCAGAAACAAGTCGCGGCCTTTTAGTGGTCTCTCTGTCGATACTATTCCTCTATATTTGTGCCCCATATGGGATCTCATTTTTTCTTGATATCTTCTTTCTGCTCCATATAGTTCGTTATCGTAGTATCTTTGGTAATTACAATTGCCTCCTAGCCCATTTTGTGAGTATTTGTGAGAGATATTGATTTGCAATAAAGATACATTTTTGGGTGTTCCTTGTTCCAAGTACTTCCGATTATGCTTGCTAAAACCTTTAGCTGAAGGTCTCTTAGGTGCATGAATAGATGTGTGAAGACTCATGTTAACAGATTTGGCTAAGTGCTCAGGACTTTTTTCAACGCAAAATTTATCGAATAGTGTGAATGGTAAGTTGATAAAGAGAAAAAAATATTTCTGACCAAAGATATAGATGAGTATTTATATTTTACAAGACAGCTAGAGTCTGGTACATTTTAAAAATATCATATTTCAGAATTCTCTTAAAGGTATTCATAGAATGTTTTTAATCTAATGCGCTAGCTTTTCGTTCAAAAGAGAAATATAAAGAATTATGCTTCTAACCACAAAATCAAAGTTATCTTCAAGATTTATGGATAGATCTTACCGAATCTTTCAAAAAAACTCTGAAATTTCTATTAGTGCGTTTTTTTTCTGGTGTGCTTTTCAATGCTATTTCCGTATTTGTCAAAACAATTTTACAAGATTACGTCTTTAGCTGCAGAGCACATCATTGAGGTTCAGGCTTTGTGGTGTTAGCTTCCAATTCATTTTATTTGTATCTCAAATTTTTAGAGATACTACTTGGAGAACTAGATTGACGAAAATTTCATTTAACTGATTTTCAGTAAATAGTGCTATTGTTATCCAGCTTCATGTATCAAAATATAAAGTAGAGGCCTAAACCTTTTCACAAAGCAATGGACGATTGCGGGAAACAGCTTCATTTATGGTTACTCTTTTGAGTGTCTTTTTCACGTCTCAAAATCTTTTTCAAATTATACACAGCTAGTTGATTATATTTAGATTGTACGTACAGATTTGTTGCCAGCACTAGTCTAAAACTTGTCCATGAAAACTCAGGTACAAGGATGTGTAGGGTAGATTTCCAGCAGCTGAACAATTTGAGCGGTGACTTTGTTTATAGCTCATAAATACCTCTAAACGTGAAAAATTCTCTTCTTTGTAAAAGTTGCTATTGTTGCCTTCTTTTTACAAGGTAGGTCTTTTAAAAACAAGAAGATCTTGTCATGCATTCAAGTATAAATACTTTTTAAGGCTAAACTAAAATGTAAATGGCACTTATATAACGTGTCCCATTAGCCAATCTTCCAATCATTGAGTGGTTCATTGCCTATAGATATAAAGAGAAATTTGCGATAAAGAAGAAAAAATTTATAGAAAGCCTGGTATGGGTCAAGTGTATGTGATAACGGTTGATATCTTTTCTATCAAAGATCTCCTCGTTATATCCATAGGCAACGAACCACTCGATAATTAAAAGATTGGCTAATGGCACTTATATATTGAAAGAACCATGTGAATACAATGATTTCAAAGTGTTTTATAGGCAATCGCAATCATGGTGAATTTCCAGATTTATGTAGCAGCTTTGTGGTTAAAGGTAGTCAAAACAACTTTTTCAATAAACGAATGGTTTATGGAAGCTCAAATTGCAAACTTTTCAGAAAAGAATTTCACAAAGGGTGGAACTTTATATATATACATATTTACTGTATGTGACTTTATTCAAGAGTTTATGGAAGTTTATTAGCAATAGCCTTTCCAAAGTATTTCTGATGTATAAAGGTATCTTACCCACATACAATGACATTGTGCGGCAGTCAATATTTAATGAAAACTATTGCATTAGGATATGGACCATAATACATTTTTAATTGAAAGGGTGGCAAGACCAGCAACTCACAAAAGGCCGAAAAATACTGATTTCCCCCAAATAATCTTATCAAATTGTGCTTGTTAAACCGAACAGCAATGTCCGCAAATTTGCAATAGAAAAAGCGGCTGCATATCTGTCTATCACCTTGACAATGATAACTCTTGCTCATTGAGCTTTAATATAACTAATGTGTAAGCTTCATAGATAACATTCCAACATACTGAGTTGTAACGGAGGTTATTTTGAATAGAAATATTTTTATTATTACTTTTTTCTATTTTAGATCAATAATTTGGTATGGTGTCTAAAGATGTCTGTGTAAATTGATATATTATCAGATTCTACTATCTGATAATCTAGGTTGTTTGAACTCACTTGATACAATTTCCCTGCGTGATTCTATCTTATGACACAAACCCGTGTCCACAAATTTTGGTGAAGCGTGAGTTACCGGTTCTTTTATTCCACCTGTTCATTTAAAAAGCTGTATAAGTATAAACCGTTTTACACTATAGCTTACTATGTAAATTTAGTGTACAAGAAGTCAATACTAATTCACTTGTTTCAAAAGTTGACAGACACTGCACCTTATGCTATCAAAACTTTTTTGCGGTATCCTATCTGGATCTTTTGTAGGCCATGTTATTCAATAAATTTGATTGACCACCTTACACTATAACACTACCAGCTAATACCAATCATAACCAGTGTCACTACTTCAATAGAAAATGTATGTAATTAGAACTAGGACGGAAGCCTGAAGTCTCTGAGCTTTCAGGTAAAATGTATTCAAGTCTTATATCAGTTAGTTATTAGTTTCAATTATTAAATGTGCTTTCTACTCACTAAACGTGTTGTCTCTTATCCGCGTTTTCTCTCAGCTGGTCTTAGTGCCTGTTTGGTGA
>JAJMKR010000002.1:73889-258648 GCA_030563945.1 Geotrichum australiense | reverse complement strand
CCAGTTAACTTATATGTTGTTCCCTCTCGCATATCTTACGTATACAATATTTCACTTTGCACATGCCTCGATCTACTATGTGACTCTGAAGCACCTTTATACTCCACCCAAACAATAGAAAACTTTATCTTCACAAAACAGCTTGTTCTGTGTGCAGTATAAGAGTACACTACCAACTAAACATGATAACAAACAAACTTTGACCCGCCAACATATTTATTTAGAGGGCTCTGGTACATGGAATGGGCATTTTCATGTGTAAAGTATGTAAGATCGTAGTTGGATTCAGAGAGATTCCATGATTCCTTTTACATAACTATACAGTAATATCACCAATTTTTTCTTTCAAAAGCTCTTGGGCTTGTGCTGAACTCTAAGATGTGCTATAAATAAAACAGAATATAATTGAAGAGCAGGCATCCCAGGAAACTACCAAGAGCACCTCTAAATTAGCTAGTTCATGACTTTTTACATGACTACAGCAAGTCCTGTTTGTTGGTAATAAACTACAGTACAGTACAATTATGAAGACAAATAGGCTCTTTACAGTCATCGCTAAGTGTACTGTACAGTATATTTGAATAGCTTTTCATTTACGAAAACACTCGGCAATCCCTCTTCCATTCACTAACTTGAAGAGCATCTTTGTTAAAATTGCCAATCGATTATTGCAATTCCAATGTTACAATCATTTAGCTAATGTGGTCCACTCGTTATGATTTAGTTTCTAGTCCATCGATCTTTGTACACAACTTTTGTTAGAGACTCTCTCATTTGTGTCATATATTTAGGACAGGTTTTTGTTAGTTTGCTATGTCGCACACCGTGCTCCTGGCCTTGGTGTTGAATTCATAGCCCGAATCTTCTTAAAACTAATGAATTCTTTGTTTAACGATTTAACACACAGATGTGAGTCTAAAACCGAGAAATAATTAGACCTTGAAAGAGAAATATATATCAGTAACTAATCAGCATCCACTTGTTTCTATCTTAAGATACCCCTCTTGTGGGCTGTAGCTTTAAGTGCACTTCAATTTGGCTGTTTTGACAGCATGTACACTTAACCACGATTTGTAGCTATTTATATATCATTTCTGCGGCTTTCGTGTGATGGGTATCGTGTCCATCCGTCTGGACCATATTTGGTTACTTGTGCTGGTTTATGGTGATGTATTTGACCTACTTAAACGAGCCACGTCATTGTCACTTGGGTATATCTATAGCAGTCACCAGAAGCACCAACCCTTTATTGATAACAAACAATAAAACATACTAAAAACCAACCGTGATTACATACGAAGGCGTACGTTAGCGCTTAGACTTGGTGCGTTATGGGCAACTGGTTACATATTCGCTAATTTTCATAACTAGCAAGTGAAGAAAGAAAGTAAGTCATACACTGTATAGTTGCTATTCTGTCGCTGTTACGTCGAGTATTTGTAGCAAAGAGCTACCTACTAAGAAAAACTTTGAGCTCTCTGTTTTAAAAGCTAAGTTTGTTACTATATATCTATTTTTCTACTCTTATAATCACGGACATCACGCTGAAGGTAAAATTATTTTGCGTATACAGTCTCTTAGATACACGGATATAAACAATTTTGTTTGACTAGAATATATTTGTGCTACTTGACCATCTTCTCTTAGTCAAGTTACGCCTTGTTAACCTATTGCCACTTTTGTGAAGTAGCAACAACCAAGAAACGTTGGTACTTTACTCATTATCTTTTTGATATTCAATTTGTCAGGCATAATATTGTAGTATCAGTTAGTGTCCATACAAACAGTTTAAGGAAAATTGGAAATATAGAGACATGAGATATTTGATCATGTCATGTACATAGATGGCAATAATAATTAAATCAATAGTTGCTTCCTGAAAATATCACTGGTACTTGTATGCTGTCATTTCTGAAGTATACTACTAACATAAAGAAAACTTCCACCACAAAGGCATACCTCAATGCCAACAGAATCAAACATCGCAGTCTTCCAGCAACTATCAAACATGTCTATACAGATTATGTCTATCCAAAATTTGCTATATTGGTATCCCAGTATCTATCAGAAATTAGATTTCAATTATGTATCGAATCAAACTTTGGTAAGTCCCGTAATTTGTTTCTATCTGAGCCTCACAGCTGTAGTATTGACATTACTGTACGACATATCTTCAAATAGAAGTATTATAGTGTTTCATCAAATGGATACATGAATTTATATAAAGCAATTGGGGAGAAAGTCAAAACACTTGATGATGGTGAAACAAATGCTACGCCAACCACTAAACTGATTGGCTACTTATGGATAGATTGGTTTTTTGTCTCGCTCATGTTGGATGCGACAATATAGCTAAACCCCCTCTGCGCAAAACTTTTCATTATTTTAGGAACGTCACAGTCTACATACACAAATAGGTTCCTAGACATTTTGCTCTACATTAGCGGCATATAGAAAAAAGCACGTCTGGTACTGCCTGGATTCATTCTTCTTCAGCTTTAACCTTTTTTGCAGATAGGATAAACCAAAGAAGAACACATCCAACTGTGGGAGGTGCCGCCAACGCTTTCGCCACTTTTTCTTACGCAAATGGGATAAGGAGGTTGCCGATAAGCTATTCAACATGTTTGTCTATTTGCCGATGGAATCAGCGTGCAGTAACTGACGTGTAGAAGAATCAACAGTCGTTTGTCGCAGTTGTATCAATTGGGCCTTGATATACAAAGGCCAACATAGCAATCATGATTAGCTAAGCGAAAATAGTGAAGACGAGCTTGTTACTGCAGAATAAACCTTTCTGTAAAATTGGCTACCAAAGCAACCTATACTTGTGCCATCAATTTAGTTTCAATTCCTTGTATGTTCCAAAACACCTGATATATCTAAAGATAGATACTTAGGGTTATCGCGAACATGCCTACACGAGCACTAAACACCTCTTGTCATCATTGCTTTCTTCACCTTTCTCACCTCATGTACATCCTTTTCGCTAGCAGATATTGAGCATTGTTTTCACAATACAGACGAACCCAGGCGTTCTGTAAGCTACCAGTGATATGGCATCCTCTTTGTCTGAGTGGTCTAGCAAAGATGAGATAACAGCAAGTATTTTTACACGCTTGTTTTCATTAGTCTTCTACTCGTTGGTTACTGTAGGCTGTAGCAGCGAAAAAGGGATGGTCATTGCTTGAATTAGTGCCTTGGACTTGGAATAGGATGCCAAAGTTTGAAGGAAAGTGGAGTAGAACCTTTGTGCTTTGATCTGTTCACGAGAGGTTTGGAAAATATGAGTTAGATTGGATGTTAGTTATATGGCTTGTTATTCTGGACCAAATCGTTTGTTTCGTAATCCATATTTTCTACAAAGTCTCTCAACTATTACACATATACTTTGGACATTGATGAATGTTCTTTTTTTGAAACTTATCTTGATCTGGTACTTGCTTGTTCATAATCAGAGCCATGATACATACTGTACTAACTTAATAAACCTACATACAGTCATATAACAATGTAAAGTGTCAAGAAGGTTTTTTTTGGATAAATGGATGGTTTAAGATTTCCGTAATCTCTGTAATTGTTCTTATAAGACTATGAAAATGTGCAGCATGTACTATGGCCAGGCTTCTAACAATGGGTTGGTATAATATTGAAGCATCTATGAGGTTATTTCGTATGAATTTACCCCATGGTAAGGTAAATTTCAAGGAGAGCAAAATGCACTTTTGAGAAAACTGATATTTTACAGAATTTTGATGTACAGACTGCTTCATTATGCTCTAGACAAGCACCTTAACAAATTCACTAGTTGATAAATATTCAAAATCATATATTTAGTGTCAGATTTTTCAGATAATAGTCTTGTGTGTACAGTAAATGTATATAGTAAATTATATATAGTGTAAGGTGGAAACAATGGTTTTTTTTTTTTGAATGAGTAGACAATTTACTTAGTTTTAGATCTCAAATTTTCCAATAACAGTTTTAGAAACTTTTGAGCGCTAAAAAACACGATTAAAGGCTTAGAAATTGTCAATTTGATATGGAATATTTCAAAATATCTTTTGTCGTGTACACATAGTAAGCTTTAGGGAAAGGTGGCTAGAATAGTACTGAATTTTTCAAAAAGGTCTTTCTGAGTGTACGAACAGTTAAACGCTGTTCAAGGTGGCCAGAACTACTTTTAAAAAAAATGTTCAATATTCTTTTTGTATTAATAGCTGCAAGTACTTTCAAAAGTTTGCAACTGCCACATCATTTCTGTGGAACTGTGCAAAGTTAACTTATTGATGGCTCCACATGAATTCAAGTGGCAGAAGTTTTTTCTTAAGAGTTTTTACTTGCTCTGTTTATATATAAAGCTATTTTATTCCAGAATGTATTAAGAAATCAGGATAAGTGTTATGATATACCTGAGCGCATGTGAATACTTAGATTCGATCTTATACTTCACTGCCAATTTACTTAGCCAACATCAGTATATTGTTATCACCTCATCTAAAGCGACCCCAGATAGTCTAAGCTTTATATTATAGGTTTGAATTTCTTTCACTTGAAGTTTCCTATCTTTTTCACGATTGGTTTCATTACCAAGGATATAGTTTTCCCAATACAAATAGCTTGACTACGTTACGTTTAGTATTATAGTTCTTGAGGTAAAACAAAAAAGTTGAGAACGTCTTGAGTTTTGACACACTTTTAATAGAACAATAAAAATAAATTTTGTCGATATCGTTAGAAAGAAATGGACAAAGATGATAGTAATTCACGATGCTTTTAATCATCTACTTTGTCACTTCAAATGATTCAAATCTCAAAATTTTGTAGATGTCCGAATATCTTATAGTAACATTTCAAAACCATGGAAAAGCAGCAGTAATGAGAAATGGAAACTAAAACCTACAAAGCTGGAAATAGAGTAGTTTTTAAAATAAAGTAAAATAAGATAAATAATAATTATACAAAATATAATATATAAAGAATAAAGAAAAAATAATAATAAAATCCTAATCCCATATCCTTAAAAGTTCCTAGGATAAAATCAAAATCCATAAAAAATAAATAAAAAAAATCGTAAAAACCGTCATATATCCCTCGTTAAAAAATCATAAGTAGCCAAATCCAATCGTAACATATTTTTTTTTGAAATTTTTTCTTCTTTTTTTTTGCTTTTTTTGTTCTTTTTATTCATATAAATCATAGCTCGCCATATCAATTGGCACCTCCAAGCCCAGCAGTGTACGCCAGATACCACGTCCTACTGGCACCTCCATCCAACCACAACTTATCAAATCCGTCTTGTGAGAAGAAACTGTAACCTGCAGAAGCATCAAAAATGGCCTGGTTAGCTTTCAGGATTCCTTTCCATCCTGAGTTCACGTTATCAACAAGTGAAGAAATTATGGAGTCCCATTCCTGCTTTGCAAATTCGGGCGACCTCATATAGGAAGAAACAGGGGTTAAGGGAATCATGTGAATACCGTGAATGTACTCAACATTTGTACCGAAGTAAGTGGTGTAGTCAAGCTTATTCTCAAAAGTGATACCAGGAACTCGGTTGGCAATAAAGTTGGAAGGTTGTACTTTGTTGTCGTCCTTCATGTAGAAGTAGTTGTCAAGAGAAGTAGCCATGATTGAAAGCATCAAGTCACCACGAGCCTCCATGGATCCATCCCCAATGACCTTACCCCAAAGCTTAATTCCGTAAGCACAGTGATAATCTTCACTAGAAGATTCTTCATCCTTACCATCAGCAGAAATAAACAGGCCCTTAGCCCACGAGTGCCCAGAGTAGAAATCAAAAGAACGGAACACAGGGAACAGACTGTCATCCTTAGAAGGGTTAGCAATATCACGAACAAGTGAGTTGACCCAAGCTTTATTGTCTTCAGCCCAAGTTCCCCCATGCTGCTTGTCAACGTACCCAACAAGTGCAGCCGCATGAATAAGGTACCCATAGTGGAAATGATGGTCGTTATAGTAAGGACTTCCGAAATCGGTTCCAGTATCACCCCCTTGAGCACTCATAGAAGTAATACCCTTGAGCAAAGTATCGTACATAAGCTTCCTTTGTTGATTGTTGCCAGTGAAAGTGCTAAAAGCAGATTTGAGACGGTCGACAGTTTCTTTGGCGGCATCTCCATCGCCGAGAATATCGTTCACAACAAGTAGAATATAAGCGAACTTGTCAAAGGCCTTACCAGAAAAGTAAACAGAGTCCAGATTTGTGGCAGAGTCAAAATCAACAGCAAGTTCATCGTTGGCGGTCTGAGCGAGAAGCTTGAGAGTATCAGGGCTATAGGTGGCCTTAGAACCGTCGGTGGGAACAGAGTGGAATTGGATATCTTGATTGAGTTGGTTGTAGAACTCCAGAGAATTGGTCAAATAAGCTTTGGTAATACCCTTAGTTGTAGTGGCAAGATTGATGTTGGTTGCTTTGGACGAAAGTGAGTCGGAAAGCAATTGCAAGTGATGAGGGAGAGCGTGAATGAGGGTTGTACCACCTGTAGAGGTACCTTCAGTTTGGTAGTTGATAGACCAAGAAGCAGCAGAAGAGCCCGATACAGCACCAGACAAAGAAGCAGAGACTGGGTATTGACCAGCAGCCTTATCATAATCTGCCTCAGAGTTGTCAGTCAGAACAGCCATTTGGATAATCACTTGAGCATTGGAACTACCAAAAATGTTACCGGAAGAAGATTCAACTGAAAGCGAGAAATCCGCTGCATTATCAGGAACTGTAACATAAATGACCCAAGTGACTTCATTGAACAAAGTGGCAATATATTTCTGGACTCCGGAAGGCCCATCGGTGGTTCTAACAAGAGTCTTAACACCAATTTGGGACAAGATTTTAGGTGTCAATTTTCCGTCATATTTGGCAGTAACAAAGCCCATACCTTGCACCAAGGGGAAATCGATGGATCCTGCATCGGAAGAAATAGTAGTCAAAACCGAGAAAGTGTCACTGTTTGAGATACTCAGGCCCATGTTGTTTGAGCTAAACTCCTTTGCCGAGAAAGCCAAAGAGATAACACCCACGGGATTACTGTAGTACTCCACAGGATTGGCAGAAGCGTCAGGGCCAAACACCCTTTTATCAAAAGTAGGATGGGAAATACCGAGACCAGGGAAAAGATCCAACTTGCTCCACCAGACAACGTACGGCTGAACATAAGCGGGCAAAGTTTGGTCATCAAGAATCATATTGGTGTAGAACTTGTTTGTATGAATTGGAGAGTTTGATTGAGAAGAGGAAATGCCGTTAAGAGTAATTGCCAAGTTTTCACGGGGGAAAACATCGGGGACGTCTGAAGTATCAATGGCCTGGAAGAGATCAGTGCCATCTGAGTAGACAACTTGAGCAGGGTTGGGGGTGTTTGAGTTGTCCGGAGAAGGTTCAGGTGCAGGAGGAGGAGGTGGTGGTGGCGGTTGAGCAGCAGATGAAGTGGCAGGAGGTGGAGGTGGAGCAGAAGATGATTCTGGGGCAGGTTCAGGGGCAGCTGAAGAAGTAGCAGGAGGGGGTGGTGGTGGAGCCGCTGACGACGAAGGGGAGGACGAAGAAATGGAATAAATAGTAGAAAAACTGGAGAACCCAGAAAAGAGTGAAAAAGAGCTTCCAGCTGGTAGAGAAGATGACTGAGCTGCCGGTGAAGACGACGACGACGACTGCTGAAGAGTTGTGGAAATAGGAACCTGTTGGGAGGTAGTTTCAGCCGCACTAGATTGTGGAACTTCCACCGAAGAAAATGGAGAAGAGGTTAGAACAGGGCCCGAAGACGAGGCTTGCAGGAAAGATGAAGTGAGGATAGGATCTGAAGTAGGAGCCAGCACAGAAGACGTGGGTAAAGGAGCAGCTGACGAATAAGTGGTGGGAGGAGCAATGGCTGTTGGGACCAAAGTAATTTCCGATGTGAAAGTTTCGGGGTTGATGGTTTTGCTAACGTCGGCACTATCCAGATCAGTTGCTGGTTTTACACGGTCTTGCTCGCTTGTTGACAGCTCAGTTATAATTGATCCAGTGGTTATAGTGATAGGGGTAGTAGAAGCTTGGTAAAGAGTGGTAGTTCTGATCACTGTTGAGTCAATGGTTTTTATAGCATAGTTAGAAGCAGTAACAACAACGTTATTCTCAATGGGAGCCGCTGTCACGTCTTTGTAGATTGTGGGTTGTGCATAGATAATCGCACCTGAAACGGAGTCAAGAACTGCGAGGAAGGCAGCTAAAGCTTTTGGAGAAAAGTGCATTATAACTGGTTTTTGTGTTTAACGTTTAGTGTGAAAAATAAAAAAATCGAAAAAGAGAGAAAATCAAAGGGTATATTGGTTCTGATGTGATTGGTATCAAGTGAGTGAATTGTAATGAGAGTAATCTTTGATGATCTGGTATAGTTTGATTCAAAGTAAGGAATGTAAGTTTGTTATAAAGAGAATCAATTAATGAGTGTATAGAATTCTCTTGGTTGTTTGGTTCTTAGTAGTAAATGAATGGACGTATCGATTTTTGGAAGGAGTGTATAAGGTGAATAATTGTGTGCTTGTTTTCTGTAAAGGAATGTGGGTAGTACAAAGGAATGACTAACTGACTGGTTGACAGTTGTAAAGGTGCGATAGCAGTTGCTGCAAGCGTTGTGTGTTGCTGTTCTTTTTTTTTTTTCTGAAGGAAAGACTATAATGAATGAATCGATGAAGAATCAGAAAAAAAAAATTGAAACAGATGAGGAACTTTGGAGGTCTTTTATAACGACGTAATTTAAATTGTTTTTTTTCTTTCGAAGAAAACAAGAGAATAAAGGCAAAAAGAAGAAAATATATATGAATTTCATTGTTTGAAAGAGTACAATTGAAAAGTTTTGCTTCAAACAGTTGAATGGCTTTCCTATTTCTTGTCAAGGTGTAGCTGATCCTGTGAAAGTCAGTTTGAGCGTACAGAACAATTTTCTTTTTTACTCTTTTTTTATTTCGGTTTTGTAACTCACTTTTGCTATTATTTTTTTTTGCTTTTTTTTTTCATTTTGGTCCAAAGTCAAAGCTGTGAAATAAGAAATTTTGTTCTTTATCATATTCTGCTCTTCAGTGTCTTTTGTTCTATTTTTTCCACTTGCTCAATTTGTCAGGGTAGGAATACAGTGGGATAGCATTTGTACTTTTGTGATTTCTTTTTTTCTGTTTTTGTTTTTTTCGAGTTTCTCGGAGGTTGGGTTTGTGAAAAAGAAATGTTTTGCCGGTGCATTGACCTAGCCGAGCCAAAATATTGACAGGTTAGCATGAAAGTGTATAAGTTGCAAAGTATGAACTACAAGTCTTATGTCGTGTGGTTTGCTTGAAGTTCATTTTACTCTTGGAAGACAGAATTTTTGAAACATGAGCTGTTATAATTATAGAAAGCTTCACGTACAAGCGTTCTACTTTGTATTTTCATTGCGAGTTTTATTTTTTTCGTTGTTTGCGTAGAGATTTTATTGTTACTTATTGCTAAACAGACGTGAAAATGGTTACCATGTTATTAAAGTTCATAAATTTACTTTTGGTGGTAGCGTAGTAGAGCTTAGCAGTTTTCAGTCAGGCCAGCGGTAGTAGGTGTATTGATTTTCCTTTCTTTCAACCAAAGAAACAAAAAGCTGAAAAGTCTTGTTTTAAGATACGTGTGATGTATACTGGAAAAACACGGGTGCTAACACATGAACAACTACCAAGTGCACAAGAACAGTTTGCTGTGTCTTGTTAGTGCCAGCAAGAAAAGTTCATATACTCACAACAACGACATGACTTCTATTTTCATTCATTTGTCCCAATCTAACCTATTACTCTTGCTAGCAAGTTCAGACGAAACTTCAAGCTTGAAAGTTCCCCGATATAGCATATGTGTCTTTAAATTTTAGTCCTCATTAGTTTGATGCTGTATTTCTTACTAAGACATGAATTGACTTGCAAATAAATCAACCCGAGTTTACGTCTTTACTGTTCGATCAATTTACAAACCTGACAGAATCAAGTTTGTTCGATGCTTAACCTATCTGATCTGACCAGATCTCTAACCTGAAACTAACCAGATAAACCATTCCTAACACTTTATAACCTTAACCGCAACTTTTAAAAAGACTTCCTAACCTGCTCTAAACCATTCTTTCCAAAAAAAAAAAAAAAAAAATTGCTATTTTTATTTTCATTTTTGTGATTTAAGTTCACCACAAAGATAACGTAGTGATCCGACCATTGATCATCGCTTAGAAACCTTAATTCTCTATCAAGAAGACAAAAAAACATATTGCTTTTTTTTTCTGGCTTAGTTGAGTGAACAAATAGAACCGGGACGGGTTTTGGGGGAAACTTCTCCATGCCACAAATACTAAGGCTTCTGCTAGTTCAATCCACTTATATCCACATTTATGTATAAAACCAGAAGATAAAAACGATGATATGGGAGTGTCCTCATGTAAAAAAGTATTGAAGGTGAAAGATGCTGGAGCAAAAAGAGTAATGGCTGAACTATTTTATATGGATATGTGTAACTGGCTTATTTTCAATACATGTAGTAGTGTCTCTTGATACCAGCTGATTCTGGCCTATTTCCATCATTACCCAGAGAGTTTATTAATCCAATTCACATTGCAAGTATGAAGCTAACAATTGCATAATGACCTGTTCTTCTCACTGTTTTTTTTTTTTTCAAAGCGGACAAGTCAGCTTACTTTTTATGACTGCAAACAAAATGGAACATTCAAGTCACAACAATCAACTGATGTAAGTTCATAGTTGTTGTTTGTAATAATATATCTGTACACCCTTCTTTCGACTCGAGTCAGGTTCCTTTCAACATCTACAACAATGGTAAGTCCCACCCAAAATCCCAAAAACAAGCACCCCGACGTTTTTGGTCTGGCTCAAGCTCAACTGCCTTTATGTCCCTTTCTTTCGGGCTTATTTTAGATGTGTGTAAATGTCTTTCAAGTTTCCTTAGAGGAACTCCATCTCCACTCTGTTACCAATGATTGAGAACTTGTTCTGTTTTCAGTTAAAGAAAAGTTTGTCATTTACCCTTTTCTGAAAGAAAAAAATCTCTTTGATTTGTGTGCTTAGGCCTCATTGAAAGCTTAATCTGTATGATATGCAAAATAACCTTACTAGTGCAAACAGTTTGTACTAGTCTGAAAACTTCGTATCATATACTGTCCGCACATCAATATACCGGTGTTAGCTTTGTATGCATAGCTATTGTGCGCACACGCCTACGCACATACACCTTATTTTGCGTCTTTCTTATACCAGTATTTATAGCCGTCTTCAAGTGTAGGCGCAATCAAAGACGGAAATAAAGGGCAGCATCCATGTGGTTCAAAGAGACTCTCAACCTGTCGTCAAAGGAAGAAAGGAAAAACGAAGCAGAGCAGCCCCACACGTTTAGTGCATACAACGTGGGCATCCTTGGTTGTTGTTGTCGTTGTTGTTGTCGAAGGGCAAGGTGTGGAGAATGGGGAAGATTAACAAGTGCGAGGCGAATGGCACACGATGAGCCTATCTTTATCTTTAGCCATGTGAGCTTGTAGCTGTATTCGAAGTTTTTGTCACCCTTGTGGGAACATGTGTGTTTCATGTATGTAGACAAACGTCGCTGTCCACTTTTTTGAGGAACAGCTTCGGAAAAAGAATAAAAGATTTACAGTGTGTAGAGATACAATTCATATTTGTATAGTTTAGACGAGCTACAGAAAATCATATTTATTGCAACCCTCAAACAAATTAAGTAGTTTAGCCGATCGGCAACTGGACTTTTTATCCTTTCATGTACCTCTTCACGTTATCGAGTTCTAAGTCACTTTAGTTTTCTCGTTTCTATGGCACTTCTGCACTGGTATGTGCAAAGATCTACATAACATAACCAAAAGGTCTCGTATCTTCATCGCCATCTACAGATTCAGAAACTGCTTTAAAATACCAAGACATAATTCGCAATATTTTGGGTCTTCTCTTTCTTTTCATCGCTACGTCACCTCGTTAAAAGACCATGTGTTAGACTTGAATAGCGACAGGTTTGGTTATAATAGAATATTCCTGGATAATAATGGTTGTAGAGGAAAATAAACGCACTCATAATGGCTTTTGAATTGACTGTCATACGATCTTGACGTCGTTTTTATATGCTTCATTCTTCGTTTTCATTTAAATTTGTGTCAAGAACGACGGGCAGCTCGGAGAGCGGGTGGATCAGAAGGTGGGTTGTACGCAGGTTCTGATGAATGGGTACTAGCTTACTTATGATAGCTACATATTTTTATTTTTCACTTCCATCTTAGCAATATGCCACAACTTGCGCATTCAGCATATTGATAATCCGCAAACATCCGCAAACAGCGTACAACAATAAAGATGGATGGTAGAATAAATATAAAACAATCTACTGCATGCTGCATTATACTACCTCTTATTGTCATGTTTCCACATCTTTACCAAACCCATTGTTTTATATCTAACCAGATTCTTTCTTAAAGCATTACAATAGAGCAGATTGCAAACCATTACACTTTCTTATTCCATACATGATCCTTAGCATAATACCTTTCGTTCTTTCTGTCGTTTCTCTACCACTCTTTATACTTCAGAACCGTTTTTTACGAAACAAACGAAGTCTGTGCACACAATTGATAAAGAAAGCTGCAAACAAAACAAAATAGCCCCTATCCAGTGTTTATATAAAAAAGAATCTGTGGGCGGTACTTTATAATGTTGTGATTTTGCGCACAGACGAACGGACAAGTGCAATTTTAAGTTCTTCTTGTGTGTGCCGGACCGTTTTTTTTTTTTTTTTGAACTCAAACTTTGTAAATTTTGACTCAGTAAAAGTATGTTATTTTTTTCTGAAGAAGCTATTGTGCTGAACAAAGTCCTTTTGTCGGGCACTTTAATTGTGAGAATTTGAACGTCACTCGCGTATCCATTTTGTATTTTATGAGATATTCAATGCTCGAAGCGTAGCGTCCGTCGTTTCTGCACGTTACGTCGGATTCGGACTAAAACCTAAATGCTGTAATATGGAAATGGTGTTACCTTATATTTACCCGTTTAGGAAATTTTCTATTTTGGGTTGCTCTATGGAAAAAATGACGGATCTGAGATTTGTTGGCTATTTTTCTTGAAAATCAGTAAAAAGATAAATACTTTTGTACAGTACGCTCATTTATATAAGGTCATAGTTGAGTTGATAATAGTAGCCAAATCTACCGGCCATTTAATAAAATTCTTTTTTTGGAGAAAATTGTGCTGAATATTATGTCTCAGAATAAGGATCATAAAGACCTAATTACCACCTCTACTTACACGATCTCAAAACTTTAGATCATTCATCATGTATTGTGCTTGTAGACATAAATCATAATGATTTTATCGACTCAATTGACACGAATATTTTAATAGTCCTAGTATCAATACAACTGATGTATGAAGGTCAATTTTTCAATAATTTGATAGCAGTAGAGTAATGATTCCAATTTGGAAAAGTCAAAATTTACTATCTTTAGAGTAGTTGTAAGCAGGCGACAGTAATAAAAGATGTTGAGAAAACCTACGACAGAGTCAAGACTATAATTATCTTCAAATATTATCAAGTCCATAAAAATAGCACAATTCAATCACGTAAAACACATACTCAAAAAGTAGTTCCAAAGGTTGCAATTGATCTGCAGTTAGGTTGATATAACAATCTTGACAACCAGCTGAAAGACTGATATATAAACGCAATAGCAATGCGCGGTAACAGAAATTTTCACAAAATACCGCTTGTAAGGCTTGAAAGGCCTTGATAAAAGCTACGCATCGTTCAATTCTCTGTCGGCCAATCGTTCTTAAGCCAAATGCCAGTTCGAATAGGGTCACGATATCTTGATCAAATAAGCCATCCATATCTTTTTGGGTTTATCTTACATGACTATATAAAATCTATTAGATCATTTTGTGTAGCTAATATAGCCTTTATAGTATTCATCACCTTATTAAACAGCCGTCGAAATTGTTGTGACTACGGAATTAACCTTTCGCTAAATGAATCTTTTCAAAATAGTGTATCTACCTGACAATTATAGTCGGTTTAGCACCGTTGTTTTTCTTGTTACAATTCATGGAAATCTAGATATCTAGCTTGACAGATCGCCACATGAGTCACCAGTACGCGAACATTTATCAGTGTACTTAAAGGTGCCCTTCAAACCTATACACAGCTCTAATTGAATCAAAACCAAACTTGGAAACTTGGCAGGGTAGTTCGGATTTCTGAAATTGTAATTATCAGAAAGATCCATGCTTTGCAAATTTAAGAATCAAGCATCAAATGGCGCAGCTTGCTATGCCCGGTGTCTCTAGTTATCTTTATGAAAAATTCGCTCTATGCAACATTTTGAACAAGCCGTGAACCTACGTGCCTTGCACAAAAACAATCTATTGCCTTTACCGACAAAGTTATATCGTAACTTTCACATTATCGTCTCAGCTTCTAAGTCAATTGAACCCCAACAAAACTACTTTATTTAAGAAGTTGACAGATCTAGTTCTTTTCTTGATAGACTTTTTTCACATTAAAAAAGATCCGAAGTTTTAAACATTGAGAGATACTGTGTACGGATAACAAAACATTTGATTAATCGCAATAAGCTGGTGTAGGAGAACGCATTGCTTGAATTGTACAGCAAGTCAGATACCATCTTGACAACCGATCAATGAACTATGATATGTTGAATGTCACCTTTACTTTACAAAATTAGGCTTATTTGAATTAAAAAGGTCTATAACCATGGTAGTAAATAAATTAAAATGTCGTTCGCACAACTTTCGTGAATGATAAAAAATATATTACTATGATAATTGACAAAACCAAGTTTTGCAAGATTCCAAGATTTGGCTACTTTAGCATATGAATAACATAACCTTACAGCGCCCAAACCTTCGTTCTGTGGAGTGGGGGCGCTTGCAAGATAATGCAGCACAGTCAACCTACACCAATTTGTTACGCGTGTACCCGTACTATAAGATTTCCAATCGACATAGAACGTGCGAATCTTCCATGGCAGTTTCCTGTATCAATGTACAATGTCATTATACGTACACATAATGAATTGTTCCTTGTGATCAGCAGTGATCGCCGTAAGAGTTATGCGATATATGCAATATTTGAACTAACGGTGAAGAAAAGTTGGATAAATGGTGAGATAGAAGGGTCATTGAAAAGGGAAAATTGGATTGTAGATCTGTAGAATGAGACATTGTATGGTGTTGTATTGGCACTTGACCATCTGCTGCCTACAAACACTGTTGGTATGGTGGGCGTATGACATTGGAGATTTGATTTTGGAGGGTGGAAAATATGGACGAGGTTAAATTACTATGGATTGATATAAACATGCGTATACTAAAGGTGGTATAAACTGGGAAAAATATTTGGATATTCTTATCAGTATGTAATTCAATAGATGTCGTGACTTGACTTCAATGGCCAGCTCAAGAGGTTGTTAGAATATCATACTGCAGTATCACACGAACAGAAATTGTGTAAACTCCGATAGAGTCAATTCAGTTTGACACAGTTTAGGTTAGTCTAGACTAATTTGTTCTAGTCTGCAGAGAAAAATGGTTTGTGCCAGCGTCGTGTAAGTTCACTAACTGGCATGTAAATTTATTAAAATTAACTAAAGATATCCCGCCTTCCGTGAATAACCTTCGAGGTCACAACTGGGAGCAGCTTTAGGTTTCCTCACTCAATCATATGTGATTTTCAATTGTACGAAGCTATGACCAGACATAAACATGGATCTATGTCATGACTCTAGACAGTATTATGAAATCGATATCGAGGAACTTGATATTGTGTATCCTAAAGACTATTGCTGTGTCTTGTTGGTTATGTTTTTTGCCCATCTATTTCTTACTTAAGCCCTTAACTCAAGTACGAAAACTTATATGGCGCTACCTATAAACTAAAGCATATTGCTAATAGTCTATGTCTGTCATTTTAGGACAGTACTATCTCCTATATTTCATCTCTGATATCTCGTTCCCCATCTTTTTTGTTGAAAATTATGTTGAATCTAACAGGCCAATTTGAGTTTTAAGCACTGATGCTCACGTAATATGAAAAATGAAAACGGGAATAACTGACACTTTATTTTACTCATCAAAAATCACATGAAAGTTTTTATTTGCCTCCAAGTTTTGTTTCTCTAGACAATTTTTTTGAAGTTCAGTCCAGAAAAGTGAAGAAACTTCTTTCTTTCTTTCTTCTTACCATCAACATTACCAGCTCCCATGCATGGACATTGAACTACTAAAAATCGCTAGAGCCCATCCGAGATACTAATCAGATAAACATCTCAACCCATTCGTCTACCAATTCACCATTAACTCGAGGAGCATCATAGTATTATCGTTCCCTTTTAGCACATACACCCACATACGCACACACCATGTCTGCACAAGATTCAAAACCTTTGGCGGCGGTGAAAAATCAACACACACCACCAAAAATTTCGAAAGATTTGCTTTCTGTCGAGAAATCTCTCGAGAGCAAAGAAAAAGGCTCGATCAAAGTGAAACAGCCACCGGCCACAGATGAAGTATCTCAGGAAAAGGAAAAAAAAATTCAAAACTTTTTCGTCCGAACAATATGGACCCTCGTGATGATAGGAGGGTTTTTCGTTATTCTCGCAGCTGGACATATATGGATTGTCGGATTGGTTGTCATGATTCAGATCTTGTCGTTTAAAGAAGTCATTGCTCTTGCAACTGAACCCTCTCGAGAAAAGAATCTGCCTTGGGGTAGATCTTTGAATTGGTACTTTCTCGCAACCACAATCTACTTCCTCGAAGGAGAATCCGTCATTTATTATTTCAAACACGTCGTATTGGTAGATAGTTTCTTGCTTCCTCTCGCAGTTCACCATCGATTCTTTTCTTACTGTCTTTACATCATTGGGTTTGTCTTCTTTGTGTATTCCCTAGAAAAAAGTCACTACAAATTTCAATTCACCCAATTTTGCATCACCCATATGGCCCTGCTGTTGGTTGTCATTCAAGGGAATTTCATTGTCAGCAACATCTTTTCAGGAATTTTCTGGTTCTTTGTGCCGGCTGCTTTGGTGATTACCAATGATATCTTTGCTTACTTGTGTGGTATCACTTTTGGTAGAACTCCGCTAATTAAGATTTCACCGAAAAAAACTGTTGAGGGGTTTGTCGGAGCGTGGATCTGTACTATTATTATGGCAATTATATTATGCCACATTTTGATTCGATTCAATTACTTCATCTGCCCTATGCAGGATCTAGGAACTAACGCTTGGTCGAACACAACTTGCACCATTAACCCAGTTTTCTTACCCTCTGTCCATAGAGTGCCATCTTTCTTGCAAGGTTTATTGAATACTGATAGAATCACATTCCCAACTATTCATTTCCATGTCGCAGTTCTAGCGACCTTTGCTTCTCTCATTGCGCCTTTCGGAGGATTTTTTGCATCTGGACTGAAAAGAGCGTTCAAGGTAAAGGATTTCGGTAATACCATACCCGGACATGGAGGTATTGTTGACAGATTTGATTGTCAGTTTGTTATGGGATTCTTTTCTTACTTATACTACGATACATTTGTGGCGACGCACGGAGTTAGCATGGGATCGGTTTTACAGAGCGCAATTCTTAATCTGTCGCCGAAAGATCAAATTCAGTTGACGATTTCGTTGACAAAATACTTGGCTAATAATGGGATTTTGGACGAGGAAACATTGAATTGTTTGCTGGCTGCTACTGGTGAAGAGGTCTATAGAAGATAATCAAAAAAAAGAGGGATATACAGGGTGTGATTTTTCTTTTCGTCTGAAAGGAAAATGAAAAGAAATCTATTACGAATAAAAAATGAATTAAAAAAGGATTAATATAATCCAGCATTTTATAATGTCATTGTAACTAATAATCAAACATGTCTATATATGTAATTTACTTTACGCTCATCTTTAATTTCTCACTTGTTTCTCTGTTGTATTATGATGGTAAGAATACCGTTTGCGTAAACGTTTTTAGGTCTAGTTACCTGACATGTTTAACCAATGTGAATTATAAAAAGCTGGTGTTGAGTAGCTATACTTGACGATTGTACATGCCGTCCCATCTATGAACTCAGTAGATATCTGAACCCACTTAATATACAATATATCCGCTAAAAACAAAAAGATAGGGACCGAATGTGCCTGCAGCCTACAGTAGGATTTTCGCCAGATGGAGATACGGTAGATTCCAAAACAAGGTTGCTGAAATAAAGTCCAATTTTAAAATTTGGGAACTACACAAGTGGGCTTTGTATGGTACAAATGAAGTTGTTTAAATGTGGGTGCACAGGGGACCGTGGGGTTGATAAAGGATATCGGTATCGAAAAATATGGTGTGTGTTGAAGAGGTGTATGACTTCATTGCGCGTTATCGTGTTTTTGGGACTTTTTTGTGTCTGGCTAGTGACTGTCGAGTTTCTATGCTAGCGGTATGAATATTGGTAGAAGTTTTTGTTGTATTCAAAAGATCCATGGATTAGCTTTTTGTTCATCATATTTTCTGTGTCATGATTTTTCACTGCTTTGAAAAGTTTGTCTCAGTCAATTTGGATATTAGATAGTGAACTAGATGCTAGAAAGTAAAGTGAATTTGGATTAAGCTTGATATGTTGATAATTTGTTTTATTTAAACATGAGCTGCAAAGCCCCAACTTCGAAAAAAACAGTATTAATGACAATATGGACCAAAGTGAGAACCCGTAAAGAATATATGTGTTCAATATTATAATCAAAAATTATTGATATATCAGGACTTTTGTTTGCAACTTTTGATCAAGATATTTACAAAACAGCGTGGTAGTTGAAGTTTTCTTGATTTAGCACAATCCTTTTCTCTTCAATTTCATAAACAGTTCTGAATATTGTGGTTCAATCTGTAGACACGAAGTATATCCAAAAACACAATAAAACCGAAACTTTTATTGGTAATTTATTGAAAAGCTGAATGAAACTTTTGTAACAGCATTCTAAAAATCAAAAAGTACAAAAATGCTAGATGTAATGCTAAAAATAGAAGATATGACATACAGTACATAATTCGGAACCTGAGTAAAACAATGTATAGATATATAAAGTATCGATACTATGAATTTGGACAAAGGCCATATTTGGAGGAATAAACGGAACCAGGCAATGTACAATTTGTTAATATATTTCTTGAACATTTCAACCATTTGCACATAGTTTCCGTAACAAACCCAGGCTCAAAAGTATAGGGGCCTACAAAATCCAAAAGTCTCTTATCAAAAGCCACACAACTACATTTTAAATCAATAGTTATATACCGATTCGCTATTAAGTGTTTTAAACACGCAATATAAAGAAGTAAGAAGTGTTCTAATTTTCAGAAAAAGGGGGTGAATGCTGTTTTGTGTGTGTTTAATAGAGCCCTGGGTTAGAAACGAAAGGTGCATGGAAAACATGAATGTTTGAAACGTTACACCTATGGAGCATGATAACAGATATAGGAAAGTGAACGAATGAAATATACCGAAAAAAAGATAAATGTGAGCTGGGCCAACAAATGGATAGGAAACGACTAACTGAACAAAATCTAAAAGCAACGAGAATTTCAAATCAGAAAATCCTTTTTAATAGAATGTATAGAATCAAATCTGCAAATCAAATACTCTTTCCAGTAGAATGTATAGAATCAGATCTACATGTTCTGTTGGTATAAAATCACAAAAGTCGAATTGACTTGAATTAAATCTATATTCTCAAAAAATATCTTATACCCGTCACGTTTACGGAATATGTTTACTAGAGCCTTTGAAAAAACCAGTGCGTACCGTTGTGACAACAGTGTATAACAATGCAATTACTATTTGAATTCTTGTAAAATACCGGGTGGACAGAAATTTGTGCAAGTGTTACGCTGGTTACCACTGAATAATTGTTAAGACGTGTACTGAATGCTTGGTATGTTTCTTCAAGCATTGAAATCAAATTTTGAACAGATATATAGAATATAAATAAACGTTTGAATACATTTCCAATGGACCAAATTGGAACAAGTTTTGGTATAGGAGCATCAGTTTGGTCAACACAGTCACATCCAAACATCTTTTAACGCGCTTTTTTATTTTAGAAAACCAAAATGAGATGAATACACAATCGATTCATACTCAAACTTCTCAAATTTCAAATTTTATACCACCGGATCAATAAGTATGAAATCACAGACAGAAACGGTAAACTAGCAATTAAAACATTAACCATTCTATCAATAGCAATTCTTTTAGCAGATAAATTTAGCGGTAATCAATCCAATGTTTTGAACCCGCTAAAATTATCACATATCGAACCATAAACCTACTAGATCACGGAGTTTGATATCGCAAAATTACAAATAAACAGTTACAATACGGTCCCTAGCTACATATCATTCCACCAAACTGGCCCAGGTAATTTTTTGACTACTTCTTCACATACTCCACTCCACAATCGGCATCCAGATTTTTCCTACAGCAACGTAGACTTTGTCTATCTTTTTGTAAACCTACTAGAATCTTCATCAACTCCAAAAACAAGAGTAATTCGTGGTATCACGTACCATTCAGGCTGCGCACAATCCAAATCTGAATCAAACCGAACCTAAAAGATTTCAATGAACTGGGTGTAATATATGCGCGCCGTTATACCACTTCAAGGCTACCAAAGTACCAAACCAACAAACAATTGCATTTGATCCTCATCTCATCTCATCTCATCACCTCCACTTTAATTGATATAAAAATTCAAAAGTTCTGGTCAAATACCAGTATCTAAAACTGTATATTATATACAAAATTCCATCATGGTTGTGGCTAAATTTTCATGTCCTGCATATTGGCTTAGAGCATCATGCCCTGCATTCCGGCATTGACTATCAAGTCTCGTGTCAGAAGCTCGGATATCCAAAACGGTTCAGGCAACAGGCAGTCTTGTTAAGTGAGGATCAAGACTTTGTAAGTTGTTTATAATACTTCATAATAGGTCGAATCGTAAATTCAAGCTAGAGACGTTTTGTTGAGCGGGCCTGGATTATCTAGGTCCTCCCTTATTTAAATGTCCACCGACCACAACCCACCATCTCAACACTTGCACCATGCTAGATTCAGCGGGCACTGTCTCCGGCCCACATACAATCTCATCTGCTCAAACCTTTCTGATCACAAATGCATCACAGAGCCTCACTCTTAAAAACATTTTTATCTAAATTCACCATAATCTGCAATCTGCCACCCTCCAGTAAGTCCGCAATGTACCGTACCGCACACTTTTCTACCATTTTTCACGTACCGCTTCGTTATATTGGTAGGTCAAATATGGCGCAGGGTATACGAATCACCATGCCTATTAGCTACATACGGCAGTACCCGTTTATTTATCCGAATCTATCGCAAAAAGATATATCGATACTATTACAGACATACGAAAACTGATCTGGATGACGTTGGAACAAGGAAAAAAGATAACATGCGTCTTATTCAAGGCAAGAAGACGATAGGATCAATTGCAAAAAAATGAAGAAAAGGACAATGTATTAATTTGAGGATTTATTGCCATCATAAATTAATGATAATAAACTATGGAGAAAAGAAAAGATCGTGATATAAGAGAAGTGAAAGTTTTATTTAAAATTAATTAAGAATGAAAACAAAGTGAGAAAAAAGAATACAAAAGAACAAAAACAAAAGCATTTTTGGTGAAAAGAAAATAAAAAATGAAGTTCCTTCCGTCTTTCATTCACTCATTCATCATCATCATCATCCAGATGTGTAATTGCTTGGATTTCCATTACTATCCAACAACCTCGTACTCTCCCCAGACGACATTGACGACCGACTATGATTACCCCTTTGCGAGTCGGTATCCTCAATGATAGTCTTCGAAACACCCTGCACGTTCACAACCGATTCTATGATACCACCAGTTCTATAGCTATACATTTCGGGATCCGGCTCCGACACTTCCGTAGGCGTATTCAGCAATGGGACGTTTTTCAGCGTTTGGTTGACAGCTCCTTGCTCGGTTCGGAAGATACCACCCTTGTTACCGGCTGGGGGCAAGAGAGATTGGGAGACCGGGACAATGGCAGTTAGGCCGGGCTTGATGGTTACTTTTGTGTTGGTTGTTTGTTTTGGATTAGATGCTTTATTTAGGGGATTGAGTTTGGGCTTTAGTGCTTCACGGCTCTCTTGAGCAACAAGAGCGTTTCTGACGTTATCGTATCCTGATCTGGGAATTGGAGAAAATGGGCCATGTAAATTAAGTCTTTTGAGGGGCCCGGGGTGAGAACGTTTGATGGCTTTGTGTACATCAACGTAGACATCAGATTCATCAATGATTTCTTCGCCGATGAGTTCTTCGATGACATCTTCCAAAGTCAAAACGCCAAGAGCTCCTTCAGCAGCACCTGGGTTTTTAGAAACCACAATCATGTGAGATTTACCTTCTTGGAAGTAATTTAGTATGTTTAAACATGATGTATCAGGTCTTGTTTCCGGTAGAGTTGCGAGGGGGAAAGATGAGATAGGATAGGCATCTTCAGGGTCGTATGTAATTAAAGTTCTGACAAGAAGCATTCCAATGAAATTGGTGGGTTCACCAGGAACATGAATAGGGATTCTATTAAAACCGGCTTGCAAAATTTCTTCAATGGTTGCTTCGTCGAGAATGCGGTCACTGCTCATTGTGAAGACATCCTTAATGGGCGTCATGACGAGAGCAACAGGTTTGTCTTTCAGATCCAGCACAGCTGTAATAATAGTAACTTCGTCGTCACTGAGTCTTTCAACACCCATAGTTTTATGCAAACCGACCAAAGTTTTCAAACCAGCTCTCTTGTAAATAGTTCCGTGGTCTTCACCAAGGGTGTAATCGAGAAGCAGGGCAATTGGGTAAGCGACAGGGTACATGATGTACATGAGGATTAAGACAAAAGGTGCAAAAGCAGCCCCAATTCCTAAACCATAGCGGACAGATACACTCTGAGGAATAATTTCACCGAAAATAACAATAGCAATGGTTGAGGACACAACGGCAGGCCATCCACCACCTAAACATCTGTCAAGGACAATGGGAAGAGATTCGTTAGTGATAACATTACTTAGCAATAGGGTAACCAGGACCCAATGTTTTCCTCTCTTGAGAAGAGACAAGACCTTAGAAGCGGCTTTTCTTTCGTTTTCTTCACCGGATTGTAACATAACCTGTAAATAAACCTCATCTTGACCCATGAGCCCTAAAGTCAAACCGGCAAAAATGCCTCCCAACAAGACCAAAGCCGCGGAAATGCTCATGTTTACCCAAAAAGAGTTGCTGTCATAGTCTTCTACTGGTGAAGGATCGTCTGGTTTCGACAGGCTTGCGAGGGGGTAGGCGGCCCTTAGAGGGAGTTGAGCAATCAGAATGATTGCTACCTTTGCGAGTGAAAGGGTTGTTGAAGCCGCCTTTGAAGATTTCCCGAATGTTTTTTCGGGGACATTGGTTAAGGTATTCACAGAACCGGTAGTCTTTTGTGATTCTGAGACCGCATTTGAACGTTTGCTAGGATCTGAAGGCGCCATGAAAGGAAGTAAGTAGAGCGTCGGGGGCGTAAAGGACTTAACTAAATAAATTGAAATATGAAACTTTTGTATCAGGTATAATTGGGCAATCAATCACCTATTAGTCTTGAGAATTTTCAGGAGTTGAGACTGAAAAAAAGAGAAGAAAAAAAAAGAAGAAGGGAGGGCAGGTTATGAAAGGAAATTTCGAGGACTAAAAAAATTATTGATCGTAAATAATTTTAATCAAAACTTTGGTGCTGTGTTTGTATGGCGTATTAGTATTATGGCAAAGCATATAAGCTACGGCAGTAAGCAGTAAATTTATTACGGTAGTTGCATGCATCTCTTGTGCACATATCACTATATAAAGTTTTTTCAAAGTAGATAAACAAGAGGATTACGGCAAAAAATCCTTCAGCTTATAGTAGTAAACGCCCCACGTGTTTATTGTGGAGGCTAGTATCAAACGTTAAAGCTGCCCTTATTTTATAAGGATATCACTAAATTGTCAAAGGACCGTTTTTCATGGCTGGGGAAGAGCGGAGATAATCACAAAAGTCTACATTAGACATCCACAGCCATAGTTCGAGTATTGTTCAGCGCCATTACCAACGCGCAAATGTGCCGTCAACTGACATTTGATCAGTTTAAAACCAAGCGATAATCAATAATCAACAATCATTTGGTCCGTTTTGACACTTTACAATATGCCAAACACAAACACTAACTGAAGTCAAAATCATTCAAAAAAATGGCGTGTGACATCAAATACTGAATTTTCATTTGTCAAAAATCCAAAAAAGTTTTTTTACTGAGCCAAAAATAAAACTTTGATCTGATCAGATAGTTAATCTGATCTCTAACTACGTAGGAAGGATGATTATTGTGGAGGGATGCGAGTTGCATTGATGTTTGAATATGGTCTGTGGTGTGAAAGGCTGAATTATGTACTTGTCTAAAAATATACAGTTATACTCAGTGTACCGAGATGTTCGGTGTGTTTTGATGTTATTCTAGACTAGCAATAGCAGAGAGATTGCTAGAAACAAGAGATCTTTAATGGTGCAATTACTCGTATAGTAGTAAAATTACATGTTTTCAAGAACCATTCTTAATAGTCCGTAGGTAACTAGGTGCTAAATTTACCTATTAGCATATCCATATTCTATCCACAGCTATCCCACTCTAGTTTAAGACATTCAACGGCACTTCACCACTTTCTCTCACTAAAGTCTTCCCGTTAACACATGCAACAATGCTCTCAAGTACGGTTTACAAGGAAAAAAGCCATATCCACCTAAGTAACACAAGCCACATTATTAAAACTTTCCAGTCTGGAAACACCAGACACCCCACTTTACACGAGTCGACACGACCCAAAGCCAAACCGACTTCACGTACTGCTACATACCCACGCTCTTTAATACCATAAAAGTCATGCAATAACGTCTGCCATCCAAAACGCAGTTGTGTTTACAAATTCCCTCGGAAACAAGATGCAATATTGCTTTGCACGCACCTTGTATACACACGGAAGCATTTACTATGCACATTCATACAGTACATGTCTACATTGAATATTTACAAAATCATACAGTACATGTCTACATTGAATATTTACAAAATCATACAGTACATGTCTACATTGAATATTTACAAAATCATACAACTAGTTACAACATCGAAACCAGCACTTGGAAACGTTAGCTATATTACTTTACTTTTACAGTACTTGATTTCAATAACTTCTTGGTGTTTCAAACTCTGTTTCGTTGGAATTTTTCACTTGAGATAGAAAAATAAGAAATAGTTCAATATAGGAAGTTTATATTCCAGAGCCTATACACCAACCACCAACCACCAACTCTCAAGACAGAGCACAGCTATTACTGTAAGTTCACTCAAAAGAACTACATTATTGACATCTGCTGCTTCACAAAACCATCAAATCTCTCAGCTTCTTTTTAATATGCACCAACACACACAAACACTTACAGCACCAACTATTCATAGCTTGACGCTATACGCACTTCATACAGATCCAAAAAGTCCCGCTTCCTTCTCCTCCCATAATAACTTATTCCAGGCCCACATGTTGCGTAAGTTTATACCTTCACCCTTCAACCGACTGCCAACTTGTAGCTTGCAGCTAGAGAAATATTGAAAGTTTCTTATGTTTGATATTGTAACTTATAAATTGTTTTTGGCGATGTGTACACCATTCACCATCATATCTTCAAATTACTGTACGGTGGCACGTTTAGTAGAATAAGCACAGCCAGTAAAAGTTGCGAATCAACTACAAACTACAACTATTAAAACATAACAATACATTGAAACGAGAAACATATATCTTCAACAAATAAAGATACAACCAGACAAGATACAGAAATCAAGAAAAAAATAGCATTATATTAAGTATACATCCTTCGAATATTCAACAAAGATTAATCACTTTCTTTTACATTCAATCTCCAATTAAAATTCAGAATTTATTGCTGATTACACTCAGGTGGCGCGTTTTTACCACCAGCAGCACCTCCCGACGTGATATTGGCCTTCTTCTTATTGTTACGCTTGCTGTCATCTTCGTCTTCATCATCATCGTCTTCATCATCATCATCATCGTCGTCATCATCAAAATCACTATCTTCTTCATCTTGGAACTCATCGTAGGCATCCTCATCTTCTGAGTTCTCTTCCTCTGCTTCACCAGTGTACCAAGAAATGGCATCTGCCACAATATCCTTGATAACCTCACCCACACCGTGATCATACTGTAACTCTTCAATGTTCTCATATTCATCGTCTTCACCGACAGCCACTTCAGGAGGAGAGAAAAAGGAAAAGAATGACTTAACTGGAACAGTCTTTTCAACAGTTCTTGTGGCGTTGGTGTGCTTATTTCTTTGTTTACGCTTTGACACTTGCACAGTGAGATTCTTTTCAGGTGACTTCCAGTCAATTTTGGTACCTTCGGCATGATCATAAGTGTAGTCTCTGTTGGCAACAGGTTCCTCTTCATAATAATAAACCTTTTTCAGTTGCTTGTTAGTGAAGAAGGGGTTTTCATCAAAGTCGAAAATAAGGGCAAAACCAGGCTTGTCAATGTATTCCATTCTGACATCCCTCAAATAATGTAAAGCCTCATCATCGCGATCACCAAGCATTTCATTAATAACATTGTGATTCTTGAAAGCAACCAGCCAGAAATCAGGAATTCCTTTGATGCTTTCGTCACTCTTTTTAACCTCTTCTTTTGATGATTGAGCAGAATCATCTTTAGCTGCGTCTTTGGTTGAATCTTTCTCTTTCTCTTCCTCATCTTCATCAACTTCCTCAATAGTACCAATTTTTGAGCCTTCTTCTTCGTCATCGTCTGATTCTTCTTCGAGTTCCTTCTCAATTTCTTTACCAGTTTCGATTTCTTTTTCTGTTGGTTCTACTTCACCGCTAATGATTTGAGCTCTTCTTTTGTAAAGTGGTTCATACTTCTTGTGCCACTTCTTTTCAAGAGCAATGATTTCTGCTTCTAATTCATTTTCCAAATCTTGGTGTTCAGCTTGGAGAGTTCTCAGAGCTCTGATTCTGTTTCGTACATTTTCGGGCAAATCACTAATGTATGAAGAAGGAGTTCCAATCAGATTTCCCAATCTACCTTGAATCATGGAAATCAAATTCAAGTTGTTTGAAAGATTGGCAGGAGCGCCACCATCTTCAGAAATAGTAGGAACAGATGGTTTATCAATACTAGTTCTTTGAATAAACGAGGAGGTTGCAGTGGCGGGAGTGTTGTGTGGAGTAGGGGCCTCCTTGGGGTTGTTGATTTTGAGGTTTTTCGAAGGACCGCTCATTTTCAAAAGATGTCAGTGGATGAATATGTGGAAAAAACGATATAAATCTTTTTGTGTGTTGAAAACAGTAGCAATAAGTGAGTTAGTACAAATACGGAAGAAGTTTTATACTATTAAAAAGGGATGTTAATCGATTTGTAACTGATATTGATGTTAATTCGATTGCTTGGTTAGGTGGCCAAAAGGTTGTGTTGATGGATTGACGAGTATTAAATTCTCCGCTAGTTGGTTTATTGTTGATGATATCGACTAAATCTAACTAAAGTAAACCGTGTAGAAGTGGAAATGGCAAGAAGAAAGGAAGAAAAAATTGAAGAGAGAAAAAAACAAGTTAAAATTCCCAACAGCCTAAATAAGCCAGGCAAATACAACTTAAACAATAGTAATAATTATTAATAGTAAAAAAAGTCTACTCTGAGTGAGTATTCTAAAAATATATTTAAAACTACTATTTGAAAGTAGGTGTGAATTTAGTACGTTGGCTATACTCTAGTAGAAGTGGTTAATATCTAGCGTCCATAGATTAACTGTCATGATAGTAACGACAGCCAAAAGAGAATTACAAATTTTTTTGTATGGCAGATGGTATGGTGGTTGTGCAATTTGTGAACAGCACCGGCCTTTGGCACAGCTGTTTTTTGGACAACCATTGTTACTAATTTTATTTTATGCTGGCCAACTTTTATAAGCAAACCACCATCTCTGTTATGGTAGTGGTGCTACGAATGCTATGGCTGTTTCTGTACTAAAACTGCTATCATCACCATTGCTACTACTGACATCAACGAATGCCAGACTATTCAGCTATTTACCATATTGAGAGGGTTAGGTGTACCTAAATTTGCAAAACTATCTCCGACCATAGTGCAGAAGCTCTTCGGTACTTGAATGTTATTAAGCGTATAGGCCATTTTTGTGTAGCACTGTGTACAAGCACATTATTCTATTAAAGTCTTCATCTTCATCTCCATCTCTATCTTCATATTCATTGCCAAGAAGTCTAAATACACTATGATAGCTTCCTTAGTACTAAGAGACCCTTAGTAATAATCAACCATATAGGCAACTATAGAGATACACCAGCTTATTATAATATCTAAATCTCAAAATAAACAAGATTTAAATAGCCTCCTATATTCATAGGTATTTTAGTTTACTGTTCTAATACATACCCTCTCTGTTCAAGGATAGTTACTTGAAGAACTAGCCAGTATTGGGTAAGTTCAAGTAATGTTGAATAGTTTCAAAATCTATCACGATATATATACTGCGTATATCCAATCTAACTAACCACATCTCAGTAATCAAATGTTCTCGGGTTATTGGCAATAGTTTGAAAAAATAATGAAAACGGGTTCAGAGGGGCGTCATTCTCTATGATTCGCCCTTTATAAAAATAATTCTTTAGAGAAAGATGGAAATTCAGTAAGTTGAAGTAGCTTCTTTGTTCCGTGAAAATTGTGACATGGCCTTATGGTCTTTGTCAGTGACTGTGTAAAATGTACATATCAAAGGCCTATTTGACATTAACGGTCTTTACTATTCCTTTAAAAACATATAAAAATTGTACTTCCGGAAAAGCTCATATAGCCAAACAGCCATTGATTGTCTGAAATATCGACTGGGAATTGAACAATAAGCCAATTATTCTTGTTTTAAGATAGACTCTCATACCGACCATCAGAATTCATAAATTACCTGGTTGTTTGTATTTCATATGGACAACTGGAAAATTGATTGGTTGATAACTGAGTACATAGCTGACCCCAGCACAGTGTTTACACATATTATTCTAATTATTGAGATAACTAAAAGTATATAAACGACGAATATGGCCACAGATTCTACATACACATAGAAATTTCAATTCATTTGGCTATTTTATTGACAGAACAAGCTGCCCGCGCTCAACTTCCCACGAAAGCATGTAAAAACGATGAATTCGATACAACAGGTTAGGTAACTATATATAATTTATTGACGTCGTTCGATATGACAAGTTGAACCCGCGTATTCTATAACATACGTAGGAATATAATGTGGGTCTATTCGGCTTATTAACTCTGTCACAAAAAGCAGCTTCCTTGAACAATGATGGGACGACGAGAAAGCTGGAAGTCACTCTACTGCAAAGTAAATAAGCTAAGCTCTAAGCAACGTTGTCCAGAGCCTGAAGTTTATGTATTAGGTAATATACTTGCTACTAGTAGCCAATACTACAGATACCTCTGTTACCCTGCCTTTGACATATTCAGCCCAAGGAAAAACTAATCAGTGAAATTTCGTAATATATAGACATCTCAGTCTTCTTTTCCCGCCGTAATACCCTTCAAATCACCATGATTAGATCGTCTAAGCTCTTGACACGGCAGTTGTCAGCTTTAAATTATAAGAGAACTGCTTCTTTTTCAGTGCGCCTTTTAAAGCACTACTCAACTAATCCTTCAGATTCTTCCGATCATGTGAAAGCTTCTGTTGAAGAGCCAACCCTCAAATCGGAGCCCGCAAAAGAAAACGACGACACACCATGGTACTTGCGAACCACCGAATATACCCCGTTGAATCCGAAGCTTTCAGAACCAATACCAGAAGTACCTTTGGATTACCCGCCTGAAGTCGAAGGGATCGTGCATGAAATGGTCAGAGAAGCTGGATTTACAGATATCCAGTTTATTGATCTGAGAGGAAAAGAAAATGCCATTGAAGGCGAATTCCCCATAATCATTGTTGGAACTGGTAAAACAGATAGACACATTGGAAGAGCTGCGTTAAGCTTAATGACATTTATGAAAAAAACTTATGGCATTCACCCACGACAAGAAGGTATTCAGACAAGTGGATCGTTGAGATTGATGCAACGACGACTTGTAAAACAAGCAAAAAAAATGTCTAGAAAAAGAGACCCACAAAGTTACGAGATGGAAATCTCGAAATATAGCTCAAGTTGGGTTGTTATAGATACGAAACTGGACGGTGTGATGATACATTTGATGACTGCTGAAAAACGAGAAGAGATCGATCTGGAGTTAGTTTGGGCTGATGACCCAAAGGCACTTATCGCAAAGAGGTATAATGATGAGCACGAAAAAGCTAAGCTTGAGCAAGAATTAAGATTGAAAGAACAAGCTGAGGATCGAAAACTCACTGGTAAAATACCTTCCCCTAAAATCATGTCACTTAATCCCATGGTAAAGACTCGAAATTACCACACAATGGAACCAGAGTTGAACCATAATGACAGTAGAATCTACAATCACTGGCGGAGCCCAGAAGCTGGTATTTTTCCAGACGTTACGAACGAATATGATGAATTCAAAAAATCGATTTCCAACCCTGATATTACTCAAACAAGAGAAATTTTAAAGAAACATATTGATTCAATTGAAAATATCAGACCATTCAACAGACTTGAAAATCCCAATACTTTAGACTTCTCAAGCCACATTGTTGTTTCATTTGAAGATTCGTTTCCGCTCTACCCACAAGAAGAAGATTTCCTTCTGAAGTATGAATTTTATAAAAGACTTCATTGGAATAACCCACGTCTATTCAAATTGGGGTTTTTAGAAAGCCTTATTATCCAACAACAAAGTGCTGGATTTCCAGCAAGTATGGATCTGGTTGTGGACTACCTTAAAACAGTTGCATATTCAGAAGAATTTAATGGCCTTGCTTCTACTAAATCCAAAGCGAGGAAGAAGACTACTCATATTTACCAATTTTTACGAGATATTGTACGGCCTCAGGGTCTTGACTATCCGCCGGAGTTGTATAAGTATTTTTTTATTGCATGGATAGATGAACCTTGTCTCAATATTGATTATGCACTCGACACACCATCGCCTGAGGTGAACGGCAAACGAGTCGAACAACGAAATTCTGTTATGACTACCCCTGCCTTGACTCTTCTTCATCTTCTTGACGATGCTACTTTATACGACATCAAATTTATAGAGTTTGTCATGACCTGTTTTGCAAACGATAATTTATGGAAATTATTTTTTGGATTCTGGAAAACTCTTGAGAATAAGATTGAAATTGATGCGAATCAATTTCTGCGATTTTCAGTGTTGGTTGTTAAAGCTGGTCATCAAGCTGGGTTCCACGAGTATTGTGATGAGGTGTTGGATAAATATGCACTACGATATCCAGAGATTCTGACGCCGGAGTTAAAAAGAGTGATTACAGCTGGGTTGGATCATCACGATCCAAATGGAACAGGATTCAAAACTATTAGAGCTTTATTTGAGTAAGAAACGATGCTGTTGTATATAATGATCTGGTGCTCAAATCATGTAAGGTTATAGAAATTTGTGAAGTAATTACATTTATATTGTATATATTTATAGCAAATACTGGTCTTCGAAAAAAACAGAGAAGGGATAACCAAAGGGGTCGCGATTAAAATCAATAAATAAAATGAGGCGGTTTTCTGATGGGCCAACATGATTCCATAAAACATTATCTCCATTGTGTTATTATATCATTTCAAAATTTACAAAAAAACTGTTCTTATTGTCTTGACCTGAGATTCCGTCTTTATAGCAGGTTAATCACCATACAATTACCTCTCTAGACGTGGTTGTTGGAGTCAGTATACGGACAGAACGAGAATAGTAGACCCACCAAGTTCAAACGTTTTGAGACAAAACGATGAACGTGAGTTATATATATAGTGTATCTAGTTCCAATGACTACTACGAACTAGCGTAATGATTGAATGTACTACAAAACTCTTTGAGTGAAGTTTGTGTGAAATAGCTGAGATAGTTTAAAAGTCCGTTAAGTTATGTGCTACAAATAAAAAGAGCTTTAGAAAAATGCATCAACGTGTATAGTTCGTGTAAAATATATATTCAAATCGAACCAACACGCAACACGCGTACAGAAAAACAAGTTGTTTACACGAAAGCAAATATTTTTACAGTAACTTCATTGACAATCGACCAAAAAAGAAAAAGAGTAAAAGAGAAGAATGAAATTTGGAAGGTGACATTATATGAATCAATCATAATTGAAAAATTAATTAATAAAACGCGACGCGACGCGATATAACCAGCCCGTGAAAATTAAAAGAAAAATAAATCAACAAGAAAATCTCTGGCAAATGTCAAAAAAAATCTCGAACAATAGTAGTTTTTGTTTTTTCGTGTTCTACATCTTGTTACTTTTATTCCTCTTTCTCATTTCTGGGGAGTTTATAACTTTTTATTGATTCTAATATCTAATCATAGTATTGGAAAAGTAAATACAGAATTATATCAGACACGGTCAACTAAATATTTTGGCATATACGCACTCACCAAGCTTCATATTGAAGGAAAGAAATTCCAGAAAGCAGCTCGACGCTAATCCAAATACACTCATATATAAAACGCCAAAAATGTCTAACTCTTTTCATTACCCGCCCTCCTCTCCACCTCCGGCACCTGCACCCGCACCCGCGCCGGCGACCGCGACCGCGTCTTCACTCACGTCGACTCAATCTGCTTCAGCGCTTCTCCCTCCATTTCAACTTGTTCCGGTGCCCGGTTTAACGACTCCACCCAGATCATCATCTCCAATCGGCACCAAATGCGCGAGTGGAGATGGAACGCGACAGCACTGTCGGCAACTAAACTCTTCACCAGAAAACTGTTCTCAGTTGCCCGGAGCCAAAGATGAGAGTTGGTCCGAACTGCCTGGATCCAAAATTGAGCGCTGGCCTGAATATTCACCTTCAAAAAAACGTCATTCATACCCACTCACACTATGTCCAAACCGTCAATCGCCTTTTTTGAAACGCAGACTGCGGTCCGAATCTCCGTCCCCATCACCTTCTAAAAGCGAAACAAAATACGAATTATCCTCTTCACCTTCCAGAGCCCAAAAATCCTCATCGTTTACTTCGACAGCATCTTTTGATCACCGACACCCTCTCTCTGATGTTCTTCTGGCTCAAGTACGGCGCCACGGCGCGCCCGTAACAATTGGCCGAAACTCACAACTAAGCACATATCAACTGCGCACAGCCTCACGGCTAGTTTCCCGCGTTCACGTCGTTGTCTGGATCGAGGGACCCGATCTCATAGTCAAGTGCGTTGGGTGGAACGGATGCACTGTGTACGTGCCGCGCGACTGCCCTATATTACATGCACAGGACGACGAGCGGACTTTTGTCCCTGATTCGGCTTATTGCGATGGGGACGATAAAATGCCAGGCGTCGCGGAGGTTGTGCTGAAGAAAGGACAGCTTGTGAAGGTCGTGCAACGCGATGGTGTCAGTGTGGATATTAAGGGAGAGAGAGTGGTGGTACAGGTGGTAGATGATTTGGATACGGAGTTTGAATTGTCGTCACCAGAGAAAGTATCGGATGAAGATACTACGCCTGTGAAACTACCTACTTTGGAGCCAAGTGAGTTGGTAATGCAACATAGTAATGAACGCCGTGGAACTAAAAGAAGATTTTCAACCTGCGAGTCGGACTCCGCACAATTTGATAAATCCCCAAGCAGCAATCTACTATCGTCATCACCTCAACAGCCCCTTTCTTTGACTAAAGGCTTTCATTCTACTGAACCAGTTGAAAAGATAAAGCAGATTGTCTTCGAATCTGGTGCCACTACTAAAACATCTGGTTTTTCCTCCTCGAAGTCTCCAAAACGAATCAGAGTACGACGGGATAATTCTGTCACAGAGACACCTTAATAATATTAGAACAAATGTATTTATTATAAAGATTGTGATTTTTTTATTGAAGTTATAGTGCTATTTGAAGAATTGTAATGATGCAAAATATTTGTATATAGCAGAGACGACTATGAAAGTTTGTGTACGAGTCTGACCCAGCACTGGGCTACAGATATTTGTGATTAGATATGTACTACATTTTCTACCGTGTTGAAACAATTGTTTTTCTTCAAGAGCTTATTAACAAATATGTTTTATGTGAAGTTGTGTAAAGTTATTGAACAGAGGTAGGGAAAAGCTATAAAATATATCCAAATTAGTTTGCAAAGCGTCAAGTGTGAAATGATGAGAGATAATTAATTGGGGTATTGCTATACTTAGGATATTGCAGGAAAATGAATCAATAGCTTATACTGTACGGTAGCAAGCGAATAAATTGTGTAAAAATTATCAGAAAATTTGATATATAGATACAAAAGGTTTGTGTAAATTCAGCCGAGTACAATTTTTTATATCAAGGGAATTACAAAAAAGCAGTAAAATGCGTACATAATGGATAAGAGCTATAAAAAAATCTTGTCTATTGAACTGGCTATAGCTTTTTACTAAAACTTATTTGGACTATTTTTCAAAAATATTCAAGGCCCGTTTTCTTTGACCAATTAAAACTACCAGAGAAACTTTTTTCAAACCTAACTAGTACTACACAGCTACCCTGAAAAAAAAAAAATAATCTAGCACCGAACAATGGGGCGCTGAGTATTCTGATAAACATAGAGTGCCATATAATATTTAGAGTAGATCTAACAATATTCACATAACTTCGAAATTAAAGTAGGCTGTTTTATCAACGCTATGCAAACCTAGTCTATATTTTGATCACACTTGAGACAGAACTTTTGCTTAGAAGTCAACCCATCAAAAGACAGTTTGCTCAAAATCACTCGATTGCTAAAGCATTGGTCCCCATGTATGTCTATGGTCAAGTTGGATAGAAAAACTCTGGTAATGGTGTTTGATACACTTTGACTCAATCAAAATTCGTTGGTGAATGTGTTAATTCTTGCTATTTACAGTATAAAATAGATGGATCAGTTCCGCTTTAATTATCAGTTTTGTTTGCAGTAACTAAGGCAAAAAAAGAAGTAGCTCAGGGTGCGTGTCTGTGTAAATATATAAAGTGAACATATTACAAATGCCATGAAGATGTAGTTCTTAAATACAATTTTTCACTTTTTCATAGTAGTTATGGACGTAGTCCGCAAACACATTACGTTCTTTATTATTTTTCTTTGGGTGAGCATCTGGATTTCTCGAAACACATTTATTACTTACTGGGGTTAGCATATGTAAGGGGAGGCAAAAACATTTATAAAAATTTGTATTGTCTATATACATATTTAAGAATTGCGTTATAGTAAAGTATTCCCAATATCATTTCGTGACACAGCTTTCACTCAAGAGCGCTTTATATCGAGAAACTTAAGAAATTTCACATCACAAACATCTTTCCAAAAATTCCTACAACCAACTTACGATTTTTTCTTGGGAATCGGCAAACTTCTTTTGGAAAAATAGGTTTTATTTGACTCCAAACATTATCAATAAGGTCAAGGTATGGTTCTCAAGTAGTGGTTGTGATATCTTGTTCTCTCAGAAGCTCACCTGTGTCATACATTTTGTGATGCAACGCCTAGTAATGGATAAAAATAATAAGCCTTCTCGAATACCTTTCTTTTGTTTAATCAATGAATGGCAAGAAATAGTTTCGAGGCGCTTTTAACTTCACCATCTAATTCCACACGCTCCTTCATCCTGGTTTTATTTTGCAAGAAAACCCAGGTTTCTCTTCTCGACACCAGGTGTTGCTTTTAAAATATTGCATTTTCCTCTTTTGTTAGGGATCATTTGATTAGACTCTAACAAAACAATTATTAGACATTCTTTTCTTTTGCAATACCTACTAGTTGTGATTTTTCTTTGAGTAGCAAATATCACAGATGCTTTTGTTGGTAGACCAGATCCCTGTAGCTTATTCTTCCTTTGCTTTTCTGGATGCTTTTTCAAAAAGTGGTTTTCGAGATGTTAGCAGGATAAACTAGTGATAACTTAGAGACCCAAAAACAAAAGGCACAAAAAGAATCTCAGTTTATACTAACGTGTCCCAGCAGTAAATTGTACAAGCAGCGAATTGACCAAAATTTTAAATAATAGAAAAATTTTAGTGTTATATAAACTGAAATTTATTTCATTGTAAAATTTTTCTATTATTTAAAATTTTGGTCAATTCGCTGCTTGTACAATTTACTGCTGGGATACGTTATACCATGAAAATGCGTATGAACTACAAGCTTACAAAGTATTTTCGCCTATATAAAATGTAAGGCTTCTCCATCTTAAACTATAGCCGTTCAAACAGCAATGTTAAAACCTTTTAAAGTGTTGATACTGATCATGGTTCTTTAAAATATAAACAGCTTCATATAGAGCTCTACATCCTCAAAATGCACGTGTGATATTATCAGAGCTAAAACACCCAGAACCAAGTTGTTCATGTAATAACTATTCTGACCACCTTACGCTATCAGCTACTATGTGGGAATATTAGACAAACCTTTTGAAGACGTCAATACTAATTAGATTTCAATATAAGTTTTGGCTGTTGCTATAGTATATTTCCTTTGGAACCTTGTTATGAAGCTTTTCACTACAAACTAATATTATGTGGGGGGTTAATATACTTTTTGAAAAAGTTGATACCAATTAGACTCTAATAATTTGGCTAGTGTTGAATAATTTCCCATATCATTCAAAAGTACTTGAACAATTTTTATAGTATAGATCTTTTAAAGTCATTCGTTCACTCAAAAATTACGTTCATAACCACCTTACACTATAAGCTGCTATGTAAACGTATCAAAAAACTTTCCAAGAGTTCCAATACCTACCAAACTTCATTAAGCTTTTGGCTAGCTCTAACTATTTCTTGATGCTTTTCCAAAGACACTTTAAGAGTTTGAGTCACTAACTCTCAGAGACGTTCGTTCATTCAAAAGAAGTTGGTTTGGCCACCTTAGGCTATAATTTACTATATGCGCAAAAATAACTTTTAGAAAAAGCCAATACTAGTCAAACGCTGTTGAAGCTTTAGCTAACACTATAGATAGAAAAATTTAAAGTCTTTGAAAATTTTCAAGTAATATTTCCTCTACACGCTATATCCAATATATCGTTTATAACTTTATACTGAATCTAAAGAAAAGCTAAAATCTAGCTATCATTTTGATATTGATGTAAGGTAAGAAAGGATTGTCTTGAAAAGACATCAGCCATTTCTCTGTCAAATTCTTAACAAGACATATGCTGAAAAGGCTCTACATTGCGTCACAAGAAGTGGTTTACATGAAGCAAGAAGATTTGCCTCCTTGACAAAGAATGTTTGTGCTGTATATGTAATGTAGGTCATAGTTTCTGATCCAATCCAATGTTGCTAGATTACGACGGTTGATATTAATCAAAAGCTGCGGGTTTCTTGGTCTGACTATGAGTTATACAAAAAGAGGTACTGTACAGAATGTTCTGATACCTATAAGTTAGGCTATAACAATCAAACAATATCAGCTAAACATAGAAATCCACCACACTAACAATATACTCAAGACTGCATAAAGTGGCTAAAGATCATTGTATATATTACAAAGCTACACCTTGAGCTGGTTTGGACAATATCTCGTAGACTGTTGAATTTAAGTACACCGTATACTACTAAAAACACTTCATATGCAGCATGGCTGAGGTTTATCAAGTTTTTACAGCCGCAGCCCGGAATATTTTAGCTAACCGCTATGTACAGTACGTTACGGCAGTCAGCTTCAAATACACAAGTTTTTGACTGAAAGCAATGTCCACTCCTCTATGATTCAAAAGGAAGAATGTGATTCATGTATTTATGTCTGACTGGTGGAAAAAAGATCGAGCGGCTTGAGTAGTACGTACTCTACCTATAAGACAGTGATGATAGGAAAGAGAGGAGAACAGCCTCACTAAGTTAAAGTGTCTAACACTCGGCACGAGCCGCACGACTATCAAATATTGCTACTAGGCATTCCCGGGAACTATACGCTACATGTCAACTATTATGTATTTACGGCAAAAGATAAAGAACCTTGGCACGATATAGACAATTGACGAAAGCTTGGGGATTCATTTATTAAATTTGGTACTTGAATAACTACGAAGAGTAGCAGCTTGATGTCAGTATCTTTGGCTTTGAATTAGAAAGCTCTTAAACATATAGGCTACTACTAGTACTAACAATACCACCTTGTTTTAGCACAAAATAGCTTAAATGATTTGAAAATCTTGTATAACTCAGATAATATTATTACCTTCTTTTAAAAGGAGTTCTTTCAAATACGGCAAACAAAGACTCAATAGGTCTTTTATAGTCTTTGCACTTATAAAGTATAGATCTTATCTTTTTCACTCCTCTATTTTTAGTATGACAATCTGCAAATTTCTATTGTTAATGCTCTGACTTCCGGCTCTAGATAACTTGCATATACAAGCTTTGTATAGTACAAATTCATTATACAGACTTCTTTGTTGTTCACCAAGTCGGTGTAGAGTGCTCAAAGTTCAATTTTGTTGTAAGGTCAAATCAAGTCATCTTTGAAGTGAACAGTGTGAACTGATGTATAGAGCCGCGTGTGTTCCAACGTATTGATTATTATTGAGCCGCTAAGATGTCATAGCAATCATGGAGTTTTCTGAAATAACCGACCTGTATAGTTGGCTGCAGAAAGCCAACCCATTACTAGCTAAAAGCTGCTGCAAGCCTGGAAAGTTTTGATACATGATTTAATAGACTCTCTAGCATCTAATGTACTCCGCTACTTCAAAAGAGAAATAACTTTGAAGAATCTTTAATAGTTTATTGTTTGTGAAGATATGGCGACGACAATAATTTCTACCCAACAATTGTGAGGTTAGAAGAAGTGATGAAAGTAGGCCCTCTTTGGCAGGGAATTGAGGTGATGTGAATAGGCCCTTTTTGTAAAAATGTTTCTTATCTTCTAATGTTTTCAAAATCATATGCTGATGCACTACGAAAAAATTTTCTTAAGACATATACTCCATTCTGTTTTTGTTTCATTGAATTATCGGTACCGAAACCATTTTCTAGTGTTCAAATCTCTTGTGATGCATCTTTATTGCTCCAGGCAACTTTCATGAGCTTTCTTTAATAACTTGACACTATCGGCCAATCAATCTTACAGTAGCTAATTTGTATTTGACACAGTATTTTCTGACAAGTTCGAAAATTAGCTAACTGTAGACATACTCAAGGAAAATGAATAAGCCCCGTTTGTTCAAAGCGCAAGATGATTATAAGATTTCAAAATCTGCTACGAGCCCATCACCTGGGCCCACTTTTTTGTATAGCCACTGAAACATAGACACTAAATCTCTCTGCGAAGAAGTCTCCAAAGTCTTCAGCGTGATTTCGTGTTTCATAACTTTCTCAAACCCGGTTTCCACCAGATATGAATTTAATTTGATCCGAGATCGTGGTTTGGTACGTTTTGTCCCTTACATCTGCTCACTATTAGAGCATCTTTCTTCTCGTGAAAAATAGCATAATATTTCATATATTCTTTACTAGACTCTAGTTTTATCATAAAGAATCTCAATTAACTTTCTGAATATTGTGACAGTCAATAGTTTCGTAACTGAGTTTAGGACATTAACCTTGATGCATGGTAACAAGAAAACTGTATCAAATTTGCCCACTGACCGCGCTATATTGTTATGCTCATCATCCATTTGTGAGAAGTATGATAGTGGGCCAAACTTACGTGGTAAGAAAGGCAAAAGATCAAAGGTCAACTTCTTTACTAGTACAGTAGTAGATAAACCCCCATATACAATATCTACATGATTTCTGGGTTATTTTGTATTGTATAGAACTGGATATAGTACCGAGTTGTGTATATATCATCTCTGCAAAAATTTGTAAAATTTAAAGCACGAGCTTGTGTAAAGAATCTTTTTCAGTCTTGGTCTTTCCAATCAACTTCTTACCTAAAAGTACACATGTGTGAGCAATGAACAGACCTCCGCAAACACCAATCAATAAAGAAAGTGATAACTTGAGCTTCAAATGTTTCTTCCATTTGCACTAGTCATAAACATTGGAGGTGAATATATGCCTGCATATGCCAGACTGAGCAGGGACAACGCACATGGACCATAATAATACTGTATGAATCCATGAAAAAAACTGTTTACAGAGATAGATTGACATTTTGATGGTATGAGTAAAGCTATACAACGATAAATTTATTCTGATACTAGTGCCTAGTAAGATGTAGAGTTTAAAGTGTAAAAGTTTACAGCCAATTCTTGTTGTTGAAACTCCAAAACTTCTTATACATATATTTAAGGATCTATATACACAACGATAGAACACTCAATTGGCAAGCCAGAGTCCTAATTCTAAACTATAACGATGTTTACTGGTAAATATATATGACCCATAAATGTTCAATGTACTGTATTATCAAGTACTTTAGTATCTGTGATAGAATAGTGGATTAAGCAAATTATCTGAGAAAATTCGTGTTTCGCAAGTAAAAAAAGCTACATGTATATGCAGTTAGTTTATACGTCGTCTCTGGTAAGTTATTTGCATTTGCATTTGTCTTTGGAAATGGATAGTTTAGTTTCCTAGTATATTGAAGTACTATACGTACTAAAACAATACATCGGACATGTTTCCCGTAGCTATTTGAAACACTCAATACATGGGAAACTTTTAGAATCAGTCGCTGTAGCTAAGATGACAGAGCTTATACATGGCTAAATATTCGATCAACGAGCACCGTAGTTATTTGGTTTTGGGTATCGTTCAAAATCTGCTTTTGAAACGAGAGGCTGTTTACATCAGCTTGCTGTGTCTATTTTTTTTTTTTTTTTTTTTTTTGTACAAACGGTAGCCTGAAGAAGGACAAGGCTTTAGTGCGCTAGCTAGTATAGTCTAGATCTAGGAATAAAAAGATGAATCCATAGCAGAATAGTTCTAGTACAGTATTGGGAGATTCGTTAATACGTAGCTTTTTCACTTACACCTATTACAATATAAGCTGGAACCACAGTAAAATGTCCAAATAAAACTCCGAAACGATTATATTGACTACTAGTTGCAATTAGGTTATAGAAAGATACAACTGCTCTTTATCTTTAAGGCATCTCTCAAATGCCCAGACTTCTTTTCCATTTTGAAGATCATCGGCAAGCCATACAGCTCTGTTCTTGTCTTTAATTTAGCATATTTTAGTAGAAAGTTTTGCTATGAGAGCTATGTTTTGGCTTTGTAGTTCAATCTATTTTTATTAGACTGAGGTTAAGCAATATAAAAATTTTCGGCGTATTCTCGCATCGGTTTAACAGAACAAGCAAAAAGGTTTATTGGAGCTAAAAGATATTTTTGATTTGCGCCGTATGTCATACATGGAACTTAAAGAGATTTCAGGAACTGGTCAAAACTAGCAATGTTTCTTTGCAATCCACCTGCTTGTGCTATGTGTAGCGCTCGAGATTCATTGTTATCAACTTTTGATGATAATGGTTTTATGCTCACAATTGTTTTGGTACTTTTGCACGCACAAACAAACTCAGCATTGCAGTGTTGAAAACGATCAAAAATCTGTTTCCTTACTTAAAAAAAAGATCAGGAATCTGTGGATTATACAAAAGCCGTGGTACAGCAACTTCAAATCTTACCAGCCGTAAGACTACTGATTTGAGTTACTGTTTTGCATGCTTGATCGATACTATAGCAAGGCATCTCCACAGTTGCTGAATTCGTACCCAGCTTTGATTACAGTGTATTGGAACATGAAACTAAAACTCTTGGTATAGTTAGCAATGTTTAAAAGAAACATATGTACAGCTCGTATTTCTAGAGTGTTTTAGCTACAAAATAATTGAACCTCGAAGTTTGTAGATGGTTCTATATAGGAAAAGTCTTGTTTCCAAACACACGGTTCACGAAAATCATAGCTCGAATTAGAATAAAGGAAAAGAAGAGTCTTTCAATTGTAAGTTCTAAATGATCTCAGCTCTTATAGTGATTGTGTCCATAGATTTACATTAAGTAGCTTATATGGATTTGTTCTTTGACGACTTGTACATCGACATCTTTAAAAGAAAGTATTCTTTCAAAGCACACAGCTAACTATTAACAGTTACGTTTTAATTTTCAAAAATTTATCAAGTTTTGTCGATCTCTGCTCTTCAAAAGCTGAACCCCGTTCTTATTACATTTACGTGGGCGTCTGGCGGCAAACATTAAATCCCAGAATAAAAAAAGATACGTTCGAAATCTGTGTAGAAGCAACGGGTCCATGGTCTCGTATTATGTAACCAAACAATGTATTGATGGTAGGATCTTGTTTGGATATTTATTTTGTCATTTTTACTGAATTTAATTATCGTGTATTGAGGTGTAAGCTTCTTTCGAAAACGTATAGAAGCATAAATGCGCAAAATAGATTCTCTTTTGGAGACACGCTTTCTAAGCGTATCAAGAAATAACTGTTTTGACTTTGAAGCTCAACCATTTTTGTTGCAAAATTGACAGACATTTTATTTCACAATAATAGAATGACGATAACTGGGAAAGCATGTTCGGTGGGGGCCTGAGTTTGAATAAATTTATGGCAATTGTTGAATTAACAGACCTGGGCTATGCTCACACCTCCTGACACCACTGCATATTCCAGTTAGCAATAAACACATACCTCAGTACCGTACATGTTCAATTCATAGGTTCCGTAAAACAGATGAGGTAGTTTTCCAAAGTGTGGTTTATTCTATATATGCGGGCTTTCCGGCAAACACTTTTACGGCTTTTCTTGAATCAAATGGTTATAGTACGTCAATTTGAATAGAGGTCATTTATATTGAGAAGCATTTTAAAGCTGTTATTCTAGAATGCTGGAGATTTTGCTGCAACGAGTTAGACAATCCGATTTTTATTATCGTTCCATAACAAATGCAAGAATATTGGGTAAGTATGGTATTGGACGAAATTCAGAAAGCTTATTTTGAATAAGGGGTTTCTGCTGGAAAATCAACCAGGTTTACAAAAAAACAAAAGTAAACAAAATATGAAAAGAAAGCAACCGTTTGCAATAGATTGTTTTCTAAGTGAGATCCAGATCTCGAGATTTGATTGAAAGGCATCGATACAAATTGAAGAAGTTGACTTATTTCAACTAACAATCAGGTTTGTTGTACAGTAAGAAAACAGGCAAATGATAACAAAAATCTGTACACGCCTTCAATTGAATAGAGAGCGGAATATTATACCCTGCTTTCAACTAACACAATGGCATAATGATAAGTTTGTATTTCATTGACAATAGTCCATTTGCATATAACGCACTTTTTTTCCACCGACACTGAAATGTCATTTTAGCTGAATCCGCTTTATAAGGCTTTCAAAATATAGCACTTTTATCAAGGTACATTAAGACAAACCTGTAAAATCTTCTATTTTTGTCACTAAAGCAAGATAGTAAGATATCTGAATACGTGATAACAGCATAGCCTATATAGTTATATGATGGTAGATGAATCATTAATGTGGAAAGTTCATTAACGAAGAATTCAGGTATATACTGAAATCCAAACAGCTTCCAAATAACTAGAGAAATCAAACAATGGCAGCATCTGATACTTCACTTTAAAGTACCAACAGAAGAAATGTATAGAACTCAAAAGCGTGAATTGATTGGTACAAGCTATTCCCTGCCACTGGGCTTATCATAGACTCAAACACTACCCAGAAAAGTTTAAAGTTTTCTACAGTACCAATTAAGTTTCTGCGTATAAAAAAATCTGATATTTTACTGGCTCATAAAAAGTTATTCCGAGCCATTAATTCGATGGCATTTGCAAAAGGCTTTTTTTTCGACTTCTCAACATTGCTATGATTGAGCAGACCCGATACCCACGGATCATTCTTTACTAAGAATCTTTAGGGTTTAAAAGAATTTCATTGTCAGCTGCATGGATGCATGGTAGACACTTTGTAGGGTGTGTTCGGATAGGTCGAGGGATGGAAGCCTCTCTCCGATTGGGTTTGATTCGGGAATACTGGATGTCTAGAAAAATGGGCATTGTCATGTTGTACTAAGGAAATACCAGTATTAGACGTAACTTTTGACAATCGTGCACAAAATGATAGTGTTTTTCTAGGAAAAGCCGGTTTTTCAATAAGAACTTGCTTATTGTATGCCTGGAAAATGGATATTCCTAATTACCACTTTTGTTTATGATAAATGTTTATTAGATCTGACATGCATACGTTGGTCTTTTCAAACAATAGATACGACTGAGATTAAAGCTACATAGAACTGAAATACAGACGCGTTAGAATAGAGGTTATATGCGATAAACCGAGACAAATTGGGATATAACTGAGATGGAACCTGAGAAGAAGTATAAAGCATAATCGAATAAACAACCTATACTGGAACTTGGAAAGTAAAACCTGGATAAAATTGTTATGAAAACGGACCAAGAATTAGGACTGAAGTGGAGTAAAATGCAATAATTATGAGATGAAAACAGAGGGAGATGCAATGAACATGACTAGAAATCTGGGCTATTAGTATAGCACTTAGCTGGTAATTCTACATATTAGGTGCCCAAGATCTAACGTCTGAATCTTCACGTACCGTACAAAACAAAAATTTCCTAAAGTCGTATATATTATATTATTTATCTCTACATATATGGATCTATCTATTTACACATCCCATAAGCCACAATTTGCTGCACTCAATATAAGATCTAACTTAACACCTGCTAAGCTTACTCAAACAACAATTTTTGTATTTGTCAGATCAGATAAGAAGTGGAATAAACATACAACGTGTGAACATATTCCATATTTTTCCATTCAGGTTGTTTTATTTGTATAATCCTATGATATTATTGTGTAGCCGGTGACTCACCGAAAGTCATAATTAAATTATATCCCGTCAAACTGAAAGTAGGAAAACAAAGCACACTGATCTTTGATCTTTTTTGTAGCAATCTAAAAGTTGCCAGTATTGGCCTGAAAATACATTAGTAATAACATTTGCTAACAGAAAACAAATTTATCAGATAGGGGGGTTATGAAAAAGGCTACCTTTGGTAATCCGTTAATTGAAGTAATATCTAGATTAGTTTGTATTGGAAAATGGAAAAAAGAGATTGCTGATAAGCACAAAAGTTTTACAACATAAGCAAAAGTGGGAAAATCCAGCATTGTGCATGTATAGTTACAGTATTGAACAGAAGTAGTGGCAAGTAATGTCAAAGATTTAAAATACCTACATTTCTAGATACACAGACTATACCAAAATTTAATGGTTGTGCCTACTTTACAATTTTTTTTGTGAAAGTATTTTCACTAAACTGACAAGAACTGGTTGATGTGCTAACAACACGAGTGGTAATGAGCTTCAAAATATTGTAACACTGCATCCGGTATAATAACGACCAAACATACTATATATTCACCACAATTTTCTATCCCACGCACATTTTTTACTGTTCAAACTGCACTAGTTTACTGTACATGCCCACCGGGTTCTTCCATCATCTGCTTGTGCTCTTGATTTTTTTCCAAGTTACGAAATCTTTGAAGAAAAAGTATTACAATATACTGTGACTGGTATCGCTGGACTATAAGTTTGTTAAACACAAGATGTTGATAAGGCCTGGACGCCTTTATGAATGTATAAGGATATATATGTATCTTGGAACAGACAAATTTGTGAGCCACAAAATAACAGTAGCAAGCTATTTTTACTTATACTTGACATAACACAATGAATATTTTCATCACCTCTGTTATCTCCAAACATACTCAGCTTCCATTTTTATTTAGTTCAGATATAATCATAGTATCATTCCAACCACAACCCTCATTTTTACTCAATATCTGCATCCATGTCTCTAGCTCTTCTCAACCACTATTTTTTCTACAAACAAACTCGGAAAACGTCCAACCACCACCAATTATCAAATCAAAGTTTCATTTCTCAATTTTTTTTACTTGTCATTTATAGATTTTCAAGAATACACACATTCTAATCGTAGTAATTCCCCAATTTCCATTATTCCAACATAACGTCCAATTGACAATATCATATCCCAAATATCCAAGAAAAGGAAAACAACAAACCCAAAACCAAAAGTATTTTCAATAAACCTTGACCCCGATTCTCCCATATACCATTCACAACTTCATCATTCTATCTAATACTCCACAACAACTCCATTTCAATTTCCTTTCTCTCTCAAACCTCCCTATTCCAAACACCAAACTCCATACGATCGCCCCACCACCAATTATTTCATATCTCCAAACTTATTCCTCCTTTTCTTCCAATCACCAAATATTCATCTCCCCCACCCCCCTTCTTCCCCTCATCTCCACCTTAGCGCGTTCTTCCTTTCAACAAATAATAAAGGACCAACCCACCAACCAACCTCGAAGAAAAGCTTATCCAGATGCCAAGACTTTCCCAGTTGTCTTGGCATTTGTCAAGTACCATCAAGGTACACTGTGTGTAAGTACTAAAGACTAAGTTGTTTTTTGGGAAGGTACAGTACAGTAGGTGAAATTTGGGAGAGGGAAGAGGAGGAAAGATGGAAGTGGTGGGATTGAAGGTGGAGGTTGGTGATGGAAGGTGTTTGGAGGGTGTTTGGGTGATGAATTAGGGAAGGGAATTTGTGACGGGGATTTGTATGTGGTGTATTTGTACTTTTTGTTGTTGGTACGGGACCGATCACAATCACGCGTGCACTTGCAATTTGATCTGAATATATTCAATATAGTATTTTGTGCCAACACATCAGTTCTACCATTTCACAGAAATGAAACACACCATCAACCTTCTCTAACGGTACATTTTGTTTTGCAACAACATCAACTTGCTCTGGTCAAGCACTTTTGTGCCATCTGCGGATTTATTTTGGAATGATTGACATTTATGTTGTCGTTTTAAAGGTCCAAAATTTTGCTTCTGGGCTTCGGAAAAATAGATCTATAAAGTACCGAGCATAAAGGTACAAATTTTGAAGCTTTTTTGTTTACCTGGTTTGTAAATTGAGTTTGTTATTACGTTCGATAGATAGGTATTCAAGAAAAAAGCTGGAAAAGGAGGGTAGTGGTATAAGACTCAAAATAGAAAGAAGTTGAGTAAGAATGGTACCAAAGCAAGTAATAAAGAAAATAGATTAGTTGAAAGATGATGGTTTTTTTGAATAGCAATTGATACTTGGTGGATAGCTGATATCAAAACTTTTCAACATTTATTGTCTTTTTCAAAAGAATAAAATAATAAAATAATAAAATTGAATTGAATCATTCCCGGTTCATACCCACTTTTTTGCGGCTTTCCTGGGATCATATCCATCACTTTATCTCCAAAAATACATGTCAACACACACACAAGAATTGTAAAAAGTCTGGAACATATTTTGTCAAGTTCCATTCATATCCGGTACCAGGGGTTCATTCCAGATCCTTTTTCTTCGACACACAAATACCACCAAAATCGATATTCAAGATTTCCATCAATATTCGCTTCCCCTCCCAATTCTTTTTTTGTAAACATTGATCAAAACTTGACAACCACTTAGAATACTACAATCTAGATCCCAAAATCAAACCCACCTCCCTCATCCATACCAGAACCCGAAAAGACAGTTTATCCAATTTTCTAGCCTCCAAGTTCAATTTTTTTTAAAGTTAAAGTTCGTGTTACTTTTACAAATCCGGGTGGGTTGGTTGCTATGCCCGGCAACGTCCCGGGATCCAGATCAGATTTGAGTACAGAACAATAAAAATAAATAAAAAGATGTTCAACACGAGACAGGTTCTACAACGAAACGATAAAGTTAAGTTGACCTTAAGAAAAAAGAGGCAAAAGGGTTATTATGGACTTGGTCATTGGAGTTTCCGTGCTGTGTTTTGGATTTGAGGAGTGTGGTCTTGATTACAACAAACACTGTGATTAGTGGTGTATGAAAAGCTACATTTCAGTGACGGGATTTATTTTTTCTAGATACTTTTTGGATTATAGATAAGATGCAAAATTGTAGCTAAGAACAAATAAAAAAGTTATTCTAAACGTACGGAGTAGGCCAGTACTATCATGGTAGAAGAAACCTAACAACAAATCGAAAACAATAGAAATAAAATCAAAATCTAGTTCATGTATGACAGATGGTCGGAGAATACTAAGACCCGGCGCATGAATTTTTATTTCATCTATTAATTTTTTTTCTTAATAAGAAACGTCGGATGTTAAAGTTAGACGATAAAAGCAGGTCGGACTTTACTTCACCATAGATTTCTTCAATACCGTATTTTCCGTTCCATAATTCAATAACACTACAGGCTAACTATCATCATAAAACGTAAACAAAAATAAATGATTCACAACCTCTTGATGAACATTTTTTGATGATTTTATAGTATGAATGTTTGAATAACGACCAAATCATGGCATGTATAATGGAAACAACGGTATCATTACTGGATACATTAATTTGTTATTTCCTTTTTCGAGACTGGAATGAAATCTATCTGTCATCAAAATTTTATACAACTTCAGACCCGATACGGGTCCTGTTTTACCATACCACCACCACCATCTAACAACCCCGGCACATCATTTTTCTTTCTCTCCATAGACCAAACCCCTATTCAATTTCAAATCAAAGATATGATATTATAAATATTATTATCTCTCAATCACGACCTTATAAAACTCTTGATACAACGAACACATTTTCGTGGTTCCCGTGTCAACAATTTTCCGTGTAACTTCTCACAATTTACATTTCTTTTTTTTGTCTTTTTTCTTCTTTGCGCTACAACATACTTTTTTTTTCTTTTTTTTTGTTTATGGTCGTGTACACTGTAGCAGGTAGTAAAAGAAAGGTCTAGCGCCAATGTGCAATGTAAGATGTGCTATAACTTTCTGACTTGAGCTTTGATAGTTTAGACTTTGTTTATTTCAGCGCACAACAATAATTTACGTCTCTGTTTATTATGGATCCATTGTGTGTAAATTTGGAGGGGATATGGATTACATTGTGAAACGGTGTAGCTTTGCAAGGTGGTGAGGTGGAGTTGAAATGACATGATATTTTTTGGGAGAACGGATACCATAATATCATACTACTAGGCGATGATGGTAGGAAGAGTTGCTTGACTGATTTGATTGCTGAGTCTTCAGCATTTGAACAGTGAGAGGCAGAGAGAAAGAGAAGTTCTTTGTTGCAATCGCTACTTTTTAGTAAATTTATATTCATCCATATCCAAGTTGAGTTTATAACCACTACATGAGTTTACACACAGTATATCAATTTCTTTCTACAGGTTGTTTTGTTGGTGTTGATAACTTTGGTTGTGATATTGATATAGCAACTTCATCTCTTCAGTGTTCTGTTCTAGTTGCTTTTTGAATTTTCTTTCTTTCTTCTCTAGAAGGTTATAGGACCTAAAGAAACCTAGATAGTAAAGAAAAGGAGCTAAAACAAACATTACGGTTTGTTTCTTTTAGTACAGAACGCTAAGTCTTGATATCACATATACACGTCAAACAACAGAGTGTTCTATCCGTAAATGTTATTTTTAGTATGTGGATAGCAATCTATAATACGGTGCATTTTATATTTGATATCCATAGTAAAATCTAGATATATCTTCTTACCTGATACAATATTAACCCACATTCAACAAGATAAAAACCTCCCTAACTATTTTTCCCCTTAAGAGAGAAACTACTCCTACTGTCCAATACCAACAAGAAAAAAATCAAAAAAAAACCCGCCAAATACCAAATACCAAATGCCGTTGCCCTCTGCTCCTAAGCAAACCACCAATCACCACATCCCTGACCACATGGAAATCCAAAGAACAAAACTAACAAAATGGAAAGTAAAGAAAAAAAAAATATCGATCCGGACCAGATTCCATTTCATTCCTTCGCCCTTGCCCCTCCCCCTCTTCCAGGGACGATTTACAACGACGGTGATGATGAATGAAAGTAATAAAAAATAAACAAAAATGAAAAATAAAAAAAAATAAAAAATGAAAGAAAAATAAACCCCATGGATTCTTCTTCTTCGGCCCATAACCGCCGAGATTCCCATAGTAAAGTTCGGATATCGGGCTAATTATCTGGGTAACAAGAAGAAGAAGAACATGGCAGAATTTCTTTTTTTTTGTCTATGTCGCTCCTGTTGTTGTTGTTGTAACTTTGGTTTGTCTTTTCTTTTTTCAGCACAGGGAAGAGGGTCGGCCGACTAATCCAGAATTCATGTGCTAAGGTTTATTGCTGAAGTTGACAGGTTTAATTATAAAGTGGTCAGGGTGTTGGCAGACTTATGGAGTTGAATGTCAATAACAACTATTCAATACCAAGTGGACTTGTTTTGTTTTTATTTCTTTTCTTTCTTTATTCCATTTTGGTTTGGATTTGTTAAGGACATTGAGTGGGATGGGAGAAAGAAAATAAAAAGAAATATTTACGTGAATATGTCATATTGTATACAATAATAATAATAATAAAAAAAGAAATAAATAATATGGATACAAAATAAAAAAGGGACTTAAGTCACTAAACCTTTTTTTACTTGTATTCATGTTTGTTTGTAGTTGATATAAATATTTATCAATTTTCCGTGTTTTTCTCGAATATTTTACTTTTTTTTTTATTTCATTTTGAACTTTTTCTGATATTTTCATTTTGTTCATTTATTTATTTATTTATTTATACCACCTTTTGTTCTCGTTTGAATCAATCAACCAGTCAACCAGCCAGTTAATCAGTCAATTGGTCCATCTATTTATTACTACTATTATTTATTCCCACTGCCAAAGTTCAAACCAAATCAAATCAATTTAAATCAAAGTCGATTCAATCAATCCCTCAGTCATTTCATTATTATATTCTGTTTTTTTATTTGTTTGTCCTTAATAAAACATTTATAATTCTTATTCTTCGGCTTTTATTTCATTTCTCATTTCTAATCCGCAATCCTCACTCAGAAAAAGAAACCCACTTAGTAATCCGAAATAAATTTCTACTTTTTTAAACCCCGTTATCCTACCTACTATTACTGCTACTATTCACCTATTTTATTCATTTTCTCCGTCCTTTTTTTTTTTTTTTTTTCAAAGTCCATTTTACTATTTACTACTGAGATTTCCGTTTCATTTGTATTAGAAATTATTTTTGTCTTCTTTGAATATTATCAATCAACAAGTCAAAAACAAAAAAAAGTTACATTTTCTGACTTGAATTTCCGATTTAACTGAAAATATCCGATTTAACTTTTTTTTATATTACCTTTCTCGTTCCGGATCACCAAATTCTAAATAAATAACTACACATCCCAACTCGTTATATTCTCCCAAACCAAATCAGTTCAATCACTCAACAACTCTCAAAAATTATACAAAAATGGTCTACATCGACGGTGTCAAATACGCTTGTGAACGTTGCATTAGAGGCCACAGAGTAACTGGCTGCACACACACAAACATGCCCCTCACAATGATCAAGCCCAAAGGCCGACCTTCCAACCTCTGTCCCACTTGCAAGCTCAAGCGCTCTAGCACCAGTTCCACATCCAACAACCACAGCAACAGCACATCGCCCACATCCTCCTCTTCATCGTCATCTTCATCATCATCATCCACCTCGAAACGATGCACCTGCAAACCCAAAAAGTCAAAACAAATCCTTCTCTCTACACCCATAACCACCAACACCACCAACAACAACCACAACATTACACCCACAAACACATCACCTCCACCACTATCGTCCTCCTCCTCATCATCATCCTGCGGTCTCTCATTCCCAACGCCCGACTACGCGTTCCCACTATCCTCTCAATCACCCGCATCAGACTCAACCAGTCTGTACCAGTACACACTTCCACGACCGACGACGTCCTCGATAACCCTCGGGGTATCACCGTTACTGCCGCCGTCACAACAAGATTTACAGCAGCAACAATCGACAACGACGTCTGGACAGAAATTTGATTTCTCAAACTCTTTTTTTGATCTGCAAAAGCCACCGTCGCCTCAGTTTTACCTCGACGACGTGTTTTCGCAGCTCCCGCCGTTGGCCATTCCTGGCAATGGGATGTTGCTGAACGACCCGGTCATGTTTGGAGGTGCGTTGTAAGTGAGTAAAACAACAACACAACAAAAAATGAATGTGAAGATAATAAACTACCATTATGGGAAAGAAAGGAAGGTAAAAACAAAAAGAAAATAAATTTGTGTGGGTTTTTGAGTGTGTCTGTGTAAATAAAATAAAATAAAAAAACAGCTCATGAATATTTGGTTTTTTATTGCTGAAAAGAAATATTTTGTTTTTGTTTTTTTCGTTTTCTTTTGAGAATGATTGAATGCTGTTGCGTTGACTGTTTCTTCATCTTTTCCTATTGCCAAGTCTTTTTTTTTTATTTTATTTTATTTTTCATTGCTAGTACCATAATACAAAAATAAAAATCATCAGGAAAACCACAAAACAACTATTTATCTCTATTATATACATATTACATACATATATCAAATGTTATATTATTCCATTTCATTCTATTCCAATCATGACAATCTTAGTTCCAACACCCTGACCAAGGGCCAATTGATCCAGACCAGCTTTACCTGATCATCAATCCAAAACGCACCACTTACCATCACCAGCAAGTGTACAGTACATCACAGCTACGTTCTTGTTCGGCCCGTACGGAGAGATATAACAAGTTTTACTACTACGATACATATCCAATCCCACAATATTACAAAAAAGAATTTACACTCGCTCGACTTAGTTTGTTATGTGTTTGTATGAACTTTTTATTTATTAAGTAAAAAATAATATACACTAATGGTACAATACAGGACGGCATAACCACGACCACAAATTATGGAATTTTGAACCGAATTGAGAAAGACTCTTGTGGAATTGGAGGACCTTGGATTAAGATTGTGTTTTTGAAAAGAAAACGGCAATAAAAAGCATCCTATGATATATATAATAGATCTACACAGATGATGAACAAGACACTGTGTGTAATAGTGAAAGAAACAGGGTTACAATTGTGGCTTTTCCTATATACGCAATTGTTCCAGGGTATATAAAATGAAAATTAATATCATAGTGATTATTGTAGTGATAAAGAAGAAAACATCTAGAACAATTTTGATGGTTATTGAAAGCCTCATTAACGGGTTGGAAATGGACACTGAGTTTGGGAAGGTAAAGGATAAGTTACCTGTATAAAGTGGAAACTGTAATTGAACATTACGGAATTCAAAGCATCTAAAGTATTTATAGATGGGATAAGTGTAGGATACTAAAGATATAGGTGGATTTTAGTGATACAGGTATCTTGTTTATGATCAGGGTTAAAGTGGCTTAAGAGACTTGATAAAAAGCCATTACAAAACTTGAAAACTCATAATTGAAAGTCATCACGCAAAAAAGTGTCCTAAAAAATCACTTCAACCTTCCAGCACAAGTCTCTATGTCCCATATTACAAGTCCTAAATAATCCCATCCAGTTCCCGCCAATCCTCCCGTCAACCCATCAAACTCACATGCCACCCATCCACGTCAGACCACGAAAAACAAACCGACCTTGGTCGTCCAGAAAAGACAGGCTTAATGACGACAAATTGGTTAATAGCGGTATACTGTATACCTTAAGTTTGAACCAAAGACTTGAGCTCTCAAAATTAAAATAGGAGATGCTTAAGGGAGGGTTTGAATGGTGTGGTTTGAGGAAGTTCAGTCGAACGGGTAGTTAAATGAGAAGATGGGTCGGGAGATGTGTGGAGATTTGTTGGGAAGTATAGGAGTAGGAATTGAAATTTGGTAATATTAAATGTTAAATGAATTGCGAAGTATAAAAGGATGGATTGGTTTGAAAGATACAATAAAGGTCTATGGTTGGTGTTGATATCAAAATATGGTATGGTTTATAATGTTCAATGCTCTATTTACAGTACATCTGTACGTTCAAGTTTTTAAATTTTAATGCTGTAAGGACGCCATAGACTTGAAAAAACCGGTTGTATAACACGTTTACTGTACTGTACGTTGATCAAGGTTTTAGGAATCGTTACATGACCAATTGTTTTTAACGATTAGACCTCCCAACTCTACCAAACCAAATCAATAATACAAACTGTACCACAAGTTCCAGTCCAATTTCAGTGAATAACACAAATTGCCAAATTCATATACTCCTGTACTTTGGCGGTTAGACAAGACGTCATGGTATAAGATGCAAGACGTACTGTAAGATGTAAGACGTATCGATATTGTAAGTTCAATCAAAACTCATCCTAATTTATTTTCCATTCTATTTCTCTAGCCCTGAGTCCTATCAAAAGTCATCCCAACCATCTCCTCTATCTCCCTAACCGCACCATAGCCTGCTTTTTCAAGTTTTATCAAAACCACCCTAATCCTTACAGTCCTCCAATTCCTACTACACAAGTCTCCATTGACTCTCCAATATACCCTTTTTCGATTACTAGTATCTTAGGACGTCCTTGGATTCTAGACCACCCACAATCAAAAACAACTTAACGTAACGTTATACTATCAATTTTATTTTCCCCGTTTTCACTATTCTTATCAGTTTACATTGTTACCTTTATCCTCTATACGCAGTGTAAAGAAAAAAATAATAATAGGCTAGTAACTTTCAATTTTTCCATTTCCAATGATACTTATCATATGCCCTGCACAAGTTTATCGTAAAATATCAGTGCTGTCCGTTCATAATAGCGTATCAAGCACAATTACAATAGACCCTACGATATTCATTCCAAAGCTATCAAATTCTACAACACTTGTTAATTTTATACACGAATGGGCTTTGCCATATCATCTACCAACTTCACCCTACTCTCTACTCTCGTGTTCCCTTTCGCTCTTTACAATAACCGCCCAAAAAGTCCTACAAACTTCTCTCTACGTAGAAAAATGAAATCTACTTCCCCTGATCGACAAAAACACACTCGAAAAGAAGAAGAAGAAGGGAAAAAAACACTAATAATAAAAAATTCAACACTCATTCAAACAAGTAACACAAACAAATTCTTTCTTTCCTTTATTTTTTTTTTCTGATTTTTTTCCTTTCTTCAAGTTATTCCTACTTCTAACTTTCTCCCATTTTTATTATAATTATTACCTTCTTTAGCATTTTCACTCTCTTGCACAAGCACACAATATCAAGATTAGTTTAAAAACACACACGAAAGAATAAAATAAAATGAGAAGAAAAAAAAAATAGAAAAGTAATAATAATAAAAAAAAAAAAAAAAAAAAAAAAAAAAAAAAAAAAAAAAAAAAAAAAAAAAAAAAAAAAAAAAAAAAAAAAAAAAAAAAAAAAAAAAAAAAAAAACAGAAAAGAAACAAGAAGAAAAAAAAATTATAAGAATAAAATCAATTCGACATCAAATCTCATTACAAAATTGAACAAGACCTCTTTGGTCTATGCCTTTCCTTGACCATAAGAGCAGCTCTAGTAGCATGTTCGAAAACTTCCTTAACACCTTCACCAGTCTTGGCTGAACATTCAAGGTACTTTATAGCACCAATCTTTTGTGCAACAGCTTGTCCTTCGTCGGTAGTAACAGGGCGTTGAGAGGTTCTCTTCAATTCTTCGATAGTCTTGGGATCGTTTCTCAAATCGGTCTTGCATCCAACCAAAATGATTGGAACCCCTTGGCAGAAATGTAAAACTTCGGAAATCCATTTTTCTTGAACGTTGTCCAAAGAATCTGGTGAGTCGATAGCGAAACAAATGAGAATAACATTGGAGTCAGGGTAAGATAAAGGTCTTAGACGATCGTAATCTTCTTGACCGGCAGTATCCCATAAAGCAAGTTCAACACGCTTTCCTTCAACTTCAACATCGGAAACGTAGTTTTCAAAAACTGTGGGGAGGTAGACTTGAGGGAATGTACCTTTGGAGAAAACACTATACAAATGTCAGTTAGTACACGATCGAAAAATAGGTCTGTTTAGTTAGTGTTTAGTTGGTCTGTTAAGGGTTCAAAAACAAAGTCACTTTGTTCAAAGGTTAAACAATAAGAGATTAGAGATAATAATAATAAAGTGAGACAGCGCAGGGTAAGGGGGTAGGAGAGGAGCCAAAAATTGTCAAATATGCGGGCACAAGCCAACAGAGGAAAATAAAGAGTTGGGCGTTAAATAGCAGTAATGATAAAGAATTTTGGAGAGAGGCGCGGAATCAGTAAATTCGAAAATAAATAGCTGGCAGTATGAGCAAGGTTTGTTGTAGTTTTCGTAGTGTTGGAGTATAGCCGTGGTCAGTCGCAGATGCTCAAGGTGTATGAATGAAACATCAGCAAAGGTTTTTTTATTAGTCTTGATGGCGTTAAAGAAGGGGTGACTGTGGTGGTAGTGGTGCATAATTTTTTTTTTTTGCTTAGTGTGTCAACAACTAAAAAAAGTCTAAATTTGGGCGGATTAACAACAATCAAAGGGGCCACCACCACCACGACAATCCACATCGCAAGTGTGCCAAAAGACAAAAACCTCCACATTGAAAACACCACACACTTTAGCAAAATGCGATTTCATGACAGGTTTAGTATAGAACCAAAAAATGCCATAGACAATCATTGAGTGTTTTGATATTGCTATCATGTATGATTCATGGTCATCTCTTCCTCTTATCGCACTAAGCCTTTTTGCATGAATCGCATCAAGAGGCTTGCCTCCCAAGTCAAGATGACTGGGCGGCAAGCCAACACCAAAGGAGCCTTAATAGCTACTCATCTGCGGCATCTTTGTTACGATTGAGATTGTCATCAAGATTCAACGAAAAGTAGATATTCGCAGCTAATGGTCGTTGGCTAGACCACATAAAAAAGAGTTGCCATCCAAAGCACACACTTCTCTCCTTCAACTCCCTTCCCTTTGAACGATGGGAAATCAACGAAAACAAGACCAAAGCAAGCATCTGGCCATCGAAACAGCTGGCCAACTGGAAAAAAACGAACAAACAGACAACCAAACATAACCTAAACGAAAAAAGGAATCAATCAATACTTACATTAAAAGACAAGTTTTACCACAAGCACCATCACCGACGATAACAAGTTTTCTTCTTAAATCAGCGGGTTGACCAACCATTGTTTATTATGGGTTATTATAATTATCTTGTGTATGGGGGTGTGAGGATATGAAGAGGAGGAGGGGGGATATGAATATGAATGAAGAAAAAGAGAAAAAATATATTAGGGGGAATATCTGTGTAAAAATAATAGTCTATTACAGATTTTTTTTGTTTTGTTTTGTTTTGGTTTTTTTGATTTTTTTTTAAATTTTTAGTTAGTAAGTTAATAAAATGCCATGGCAAAAATACCAAGGTATTAAATTTTGTTAAGTTTGATACCCAACAACAGCGCAAAATTTCAAAGGAGAAAAGGGGAAAATTAATTTTTTTTGGCAGCATATGCAGTTATAATAAATATTCATAAACATCTATTAAATCTAGCTGCACTTATGCCCAAGCAAAAATTAATAAAATCAAAGGCTTTACAACGAAGCCTTTGGACTATACGACTTGATCTGAATACTTGCACACTACACGTAATAGGCGTTTACAGTGCGTAGACCTAACAATTCTTATTTATAAACCCGTGAAACCGTTATATCCTTGAAAACCTATCTAAATCCATCCGTACCATCTGTTACGTTCATAGTTGTAAGTCATTCATTCAGTCAACCGGTCTTTAAAAAAATGAACAATGCCCGGATAACTTCTAAGCCCACAAACAGTTATCATAGTTAATATTCACTACAATCTGGCCTTTCACATTCAATGACCTACGTCCTCTCTAGCTAAGCACCTCCAATATTTCTCCTTTTTCCTCGTTCCACCATCCACCTTATCAGTCAGCCAGATCCAGCCTATTCCAGGGTCAATTTTACTTCTTTTCACATTTTCACCCACGCAATGCCTTCGCCTGCCCTACAGCAACTACAATTTGTGGCAAGAAAACCTAGCCCGGTTGCCCTAGTAACTCCCTTTTTTTTTTCTATTCTTCTTCTTCTTCAGCCATGCAAAAATAAAAATAGAGATCCTTACGCTTTTCTAGACCCTCTCTCATTGCCTCCATCCCTTCTTTTTTCTGTTTCTACTTCGAGCAACAGGTTGGCCGAATTTTTGTATTGTTGGTGATGATATATTGGGAATTGCTATTTATAAATAATTGTAAAATTTGTGCCTGCCTAGAAAACTTTCACAACATTCATTCCTCTACCGGAGGGGGAAAAAACGTCATAATATTTACCGTTATATATGCGTAAACCGTGGAAAGGAAAAGGCTGCCCATATTATACCCTTATCTCATCTAAAAATAGTGCAGTTTCTGTGCGAAAGAAAAGGAATACAGAAAAAAATATCAAGAATAATTGAATTACAAAGACGTTAAGCGTTCGTGGCTTTTACGCGTTCGTTAAAATAAGGGGCTTTACACAAGAGTATACTTACAAGTGCAATATGATTTTGATACTGCCCGTGCGTGCACTCGGATAAACGACAACTGTGGATCTTTGTATTCCACACGCACATTTCACCGTATCCTCTCATAATCAACTTGATAATCCCTATTTCTAGATGGTAATTTCTGAATGTAATCAAAACCGGAGATGATTGCGGTTACAGAATATTTTTGTTGTTATTGTTTTCAGGTACGGTTGGTCAAACAGATCTAGTTGTGGTGCTCGATCTCTTTTGAGCGCATAGATGTAGGTTTTGGTCTGGATGGACCCAGGAACCCGTCGACCTGAGATATTGTCTGAGGTTGGTCGGAATGTCTCAAGTCCAATCTTGAGCATTCCTACGTCTACTAGTAAATTACATGGTCAGAGCACTGTCAAACAAATTTATGAAGATTTGTAGTATTTTTAACATCTTTATTGTTCTAGCACATATTTATATAGCGCCCGCTATGAATTAGCAATGGGAAGGCTTGTTTCTTTAGATGTTAGTACATGGACTTTTTCACATTTACATAAACTTCTTTTTCTTCTTCATATAACCCTTTCAGGGACGTCTTGTTTCAGGAGGACTTTCATGGCGTTTTCCAAGTTAGCCTCTTTTACCCGCGACGTCAACACTTCCAATAAATTCGAAATATTATTTTCAGGGGAGAAACCCAATCCATTCATCATCGTTTTTTTTTCTCTCCCTCTCCACCCCCTTTCCGAACTGCAAAAACTAACAAAATCAGAATACAAAAAGACCTTTGTGGTCACTTCTAGACGTTCAAAACTTTTTTTATTTTTTATTTTTCCATTTTGTTTCAACTGTTCTTGATGCCAGCTGCATTTCTAGACTCGGATAATTTTGTGTTCCGAGATGCATATAACTATGTGGTCGGTCCGAAAAAAAACGGAAGTCATATACCACTTCAGAAACTTTACAGAAACTTGAGAAGGAAGCTTCTTGTGGGTAGGATAGAAGTGTAGATTCTTCAACAGCCTTCGGTTCGAGTGTAGATCTTCATACATCACATTCATATTAGTATATACTTGTAGTACATGTGTTAAAGTAACGTATATCGATATAATCTCATCTCACATCACATTCATAATACTGTACCGTGAAGTAAACTGGTACACAACATTGAAACCCGAGATCTAATGCCATAGGCTCATACGTAACATGGCTTAGGCAAACCATCTATACCTCTTTCCCATTACTTCGTTAATGGCTGTTAATCCATTTACTCACAGTTTACTTTGCCTTTTTCTTCCACTCATTCTGCTTGACTTCATAGTTGTCGTCCTTCAAATAAAGTTCAATCCTTTCATCCGAAATGTCATAAACAGATCTTTGGTCCTGGTACTGCAAGGCTGACAGTCTAATCAGATACTCAAGTAATGAAAGTGACGACGACGACGATGGGTTAGGCGCACTGGATAACGTCAACCCTCCCAGTTGTTCCGAAAGCGGATCAGGCTTATCATCGTCATCGTCTGAAGAGGAAGACGAGTCAGACAACGGAGTTAGATACTCTTCAAACGCTATCCATTCCGTGTGGGACTTTTCCAGCTGCGATGCTGAGATAAACGATGCATCAAACGTTTCTTCTGCCTCGCTCTCGGTACCGCTATCCTCTGTCTTATCTGCAGACTGCCGACCTTTGATTGCCTTTTTCATGCTCTGCTCCTCTTCGTCTGCTTGTTTTTCTTCGTCGTTGCTGGTTTTTAGCTTAAGAACTAGAACTGGCGATTTAGAGTCTTCGATCTGTAGTAGTTGGCCAGACCCTGAAAAAAACAACCGGCTGACCATGGCTACGTCTATGACCTTCAGTTTTGGCTTTTCGTATTTTTCGTGGTATCTATCATCATCAAAGCTTTCCTTTATACTGATCAAGTAGCGATATTGTTTTGTATCTTCTTCTTCTTCTTCATTGTTGTTGTTTTCGTCATCGCTGGTAATACCAAACTCAATGGCCCCTTTCAGATCAACTCTCCATATCTGTACATCACTTCGTGCTTGCTCCTCTTTCCAATTGACCGAGTCCTGCGATTCAAACACCCGATAGTAGGTCATTGAGAACCTAGGTCCAACCTCGCATGCTCGAGCCACTCCCTTTTTCAAAGTTCTAAACTTCTTGTCAGCCTCCCACAACTCCTTAGCAGCCTGCATAACTCTCCCCGGCGACAGTCTTGATACCTTTTCATCACCCCCAACACCGCCGCTTCCGGGTCCTCTTGTCGTCATCAACGCGAGCGTAATCAGAGGGACCGCCTTTTCAACCCTTTGTAGCAACTCCTTGAGCCACGCCTTTACGTTCTCTCTCTCCTGCTTCCCTGCCGATCCCATGTTTGTTATGCGGGACTGGAACCTGGAGATGTCCTTCTTGAGGCCGGCGATGAGAACCTTTGTGGACTGTAGGGTCGAGTTCCCGCGCGCGGTGAGAAGCTCGACGAGATCGAGGGCCGGGGTGAGAATCTGGATCTGCAGCTGAAGCTGGTTTTGGAGAGAGCGGAAGGCACGCTGCTCGGAGGCAGGGACTCGGTCTATGAATGTCGAAAGCGATTTTACTGCGTACCCGCCAGCAATTGATATGCCAGAGCGGATCGCGAAGGTAACGGCTTGGCTACCTGCCTTTATGAAAGAGGTGTGTTGTTAGTGTTGCTGTTAAGAATGATTCGGAAATGGAGGAACTAAGTAGGACAATAACATGTATGTTATGGTGGATGAATGAATGAAGGAATCTTTGTGTAAACTTACTTTAGCTAGTAGTTCTTCCATTGTTGTGTGAATCAACTTGTGTAGATCGGGTGGTTTGTGTTTGTGGACAAAACACTTTTAGAGATGAGGTTAACCTTTGTGACATGTGAAATAAACTTTTATCTGCGATCCTATACTAAGACATAAATAATATTCCACCATTATACAGCAGGAGTGCTGCAGGACTATTCAATTTTGAAATTAGTTCGAAAAGTTTTAGCATTATGACATTTTAGTTATAACGGTTACTAAAACGGCTTTGTCCTTACGAGATCAAGCTAAATGGTTTGTACGAACGTCGTATGATTCTTTTGACATGAAAGCTTGGTGTTTAATTATACGAAAGGTTGAAAAGGATAGTAGAAGCTTCCGTAATTATTGGTTTGAAGCGTTGATTTTACATGTTTATAGTGCTTTTGAATGCTTTTTGTTTGATATTCATGACGATCGTAAAATAGAATAATAACCATGTGTATGATAGATTTTGCTAATGACTTACGATTGAGCTGCACCTTTATTCGAAAAGTATGATGCTGAGCTTTTAATTAGCAACAAACACGAAGCGTTCTAGCTTTCTGTCAGCCTTGTGTGATTCGAGTTAGACTGTGAATACACTTTTACTTTTCGAAGGTATAAAATTTATACTAGACGTTTATCGTTGTCGAGAAAGAATGGCCAGATCTTTGATTTTTCTTCTCAAGATATACTCCGTATCATGTCTTTACATTGAATATGATATTAAACTTCTTGATAAGCTATACCGATAGCTTTTTTCCTTTTCAATTCTTTGAAAGTTTTCTTATGAGTACCAAGTTTTGATTAATTAGTCACTAAAGTGCATCATAATCGCAAGTTAACAATGATATGCTTACACACTTCATTGCAAGTTCTTTTCTTCTGGAAAATTCTTGAATAGGAATAAAGAAAATCAGAGTCAATCGATGATAGAGCAAGTGTGGTCCAAAACTACGAACTGGAACTAAAGAAACTAACAGATAACGTACTTTACAACAAGTACAGCCGGGCGTGAATGTATGTACATAGATTAGCTGAATTTTGTAAAATTAGACGAGAGTGTTGAGTGATTCACTCTCACAAACCACCCCAACTTGGACTAGTCCATAAATATCAAATCCCTCCGAATACACAAATTTTACGAGATGGCGTTTGTCGAATGCATTAGACATGACATGTTTTTGGTATAGCTATGCAAGTTCCTCTTGTTCTAGATTCTTTCCAAAAAGAACACTCCGACATTGTTTGTTATGGATCCTTCAAATTGGATTTTCTTGGGCAAAAATTTCCTAGATTTTCTCTTGGAACGGGTTAAGTCTGATTGTAAAACAAGAGTCTAAACAAGACGATAACAACACATATAATTGTGTACTACAGGAAATACAATTGAAGAATGACATATAGCAACTGATAATTGCAAAGAGCACTGTGTATAAATTGCGTTGTGAATACACGTTTCTGGAGGTTTTCTGATCTAGGTTTGACAGGTGCAGTTGCTTTAGAACACAGTTTCATGTGAAAGAGGTTTAACCTATATAAATCTGATCTTAATAAACCAGCCCAAAGGTACAGATAAACAACTTTGCATTCTTTGTTCGTCTATATATCTGACTTGACTTGGTCAATTAGAGACTAAAGTTAGTTTAGTTGAAATATGTACCGTACGAAAACACCAACTGGTTGGAGGCACAATGACTATTCCGTTGTGAAGTTTTTTTCACTTAGATTGGTTCTTTGAGCAAAAAGTACAAAAGTGGTATATGAATTGTACAAGATCTATATTGAATCTATTTGACGCCTAGATCTGGTACGGACAAGTCAAGGTGGTTAGCCTGTATACACTTGAGAAAAAGAATTCAAATAACTTGATGAGAACAAGGTATGCACAATGAAAATACGGACACATAGCGTACACTTGCTCGGCTTTCAGCATTTTTTTCTGCTGCGTGTACTGGACGTTTCCCACAACCTCCACGACTGCTCCGGTCCTTATCAGCTCCCTCGACACTAACAGCACGCCGTCCTACATCTTTTCCCGCTATAACCCCGGGAAGGTTCATTCAAAGTACTGTATTTATAGTTTTTTTTTCTTCTTCTTTCCTTTGTGTGCCCTTTATCAAAAAGTTCAATCACAATTTGCAATGGCCAAGATGTCTTCATTTTCAGGGATTGCCTTTATCCACTGAACTTTGAAATCTGTAGCAGAAGGTACACATATTTTTGTTATGGAAGAAGATCTTTGACAGCCGTTTGCGAAAAGTTCGTTTGTTCTGAAGTTACATGTTGCAAACTTTTTTATTTTATTTTTGTAATTACACGCGTGGACGTAGTGGAATGAATGGATCTATGGTAACAAAAGCCGATAGCGTTTCAGGAGGATGTACATGATTTGCAAGTTGTGTCGAATGGCAACGAACTTTGCTTCGCAAGATATTATGGACTAACTTAAAAGCTCTTGATCGTTTATGAAGCAAGCATGAAAGAAGTTGAACTCAAAAAAAACCTTTTTTTTCTTGAACCGAAGTTGGGAGAAGGGTTGATTAGTTATTTAAAATGTTGTAGACTGGTCGGTCGGTCGGTCTAGCCAGCATGAACTTATCGGTTTCCTACAAGGGGTAAAGAACATACTGTATTTAGAAGCGCTAAAATGGGAGCTTGAAAGAATTAGAGCTAGCGGAGGTTGTAAAAAATGGGCTTATGAAAAGCCGAAAAAGTATAGAAATCAATAATTATTGATCTTAGTAGTTGCCGTCGTTGTCCTGTCGGATAGTTTGATGTATCTATGAAAATAAATGATTTGTTCATCAATAATCAAGCACCACATTGCACATTGCTATGAATCAAGTTTGTATATACAATCATAGACTTATGGTTATTCTACATCTTTTAGGGTCCAAGCATGACACCAGCAACCCCGCGCATACTGTAGTTTTACACACAATCGCCAACCTGTATGTTTAAGACGTTGATCTAGTACTGTACAGCTTATACACACAAATTAGAGTCTGGAGTCACAGACCTCCCATGCATTGCTGCCTTACTGCTTTTGAGTATACTGGTAAAGTGCCCGTTGTCAGTTTAAGACAATGAACTTGGCTTCTTGAAACTACAGTGAAGCTTTTAGTTAGTAGGTTTGTTGCTGAATTGTGAATGGTTCAAGAATTGACGGTACCCCAATTGGCACTTTAGGTTTTTTCTAGCGTCGGTGCTTGCTTGGTGTAGTACACAAGAAGATTCTAAGTTTGTGTTTTGTTGTGTACCTTACTGAGTGGATGGAACCGCCGTAATCGAAAATTGAGATTGAATATATTAGCAAGCTAAATTTGCTATCGTAGTCAACTATTTTGCTAAGCAACTGCCACACATCCACTTGAAAGATTTACGATGAGACTGGTTATGGTTACGGTTTAATGTCTGTAATGTACTTACTTGACTGAAGACAAAAACGTGCTTATGATAGAAGGACGATAACTTTTGCAATTTACTGTAGCGAAAGTTACTTGTCGTGATTCATTTTGTAAAAGCTAAAGAAGGATCCAACAAAAGGTTCAAGTATTAACTTTCTTTCCTTATTAGGCAAAGCCGTTGAACAGACCCGTGTAAACTCTCTAGCACTATAAAGATTAGTCGGCCAGAATTGACCTCGTTTCCCTTTCCGGATTCAGTCTGTATATATAAAGTAGCAGCTACTACTGCAAGTACAAAGGCAGATCTAGACCCTTTCAAGTATGGTTTATGCTTTGCTTGCCTAGTTTAGGCATCAGCAGAGCGCAGGTTTCACCGGTGACGACTCCCCAAGTGCATATCCACCTTGCGCTTTTCGGCCTAGCACGCAAGCGTAGACTAAACTAAAGCAGTGAGCTACGCGTTATGATGCGTTTATGGGTTGCAGCAAGAGGAGAGTTGGGTTGGGTTGTGTAGTATCAGCGGATCTATTTTCGATGCTCTGTGGCCGCCATTGATGGTCGGTGATCTTGAACTGTTCGCCTTTTTTTCTTTCTTTCTTTCCTGTATGGTGCGGCTTATTAACTGACATAATTGAACATGTACGGTACGACGTGCTGTAGATATTATTTTAAAATAAAATGAGATTAATAACTATCCGAGAATCATCCGAAACATGATCAAGGGTCGTCTCTGTTCTACCATCTGATCTGGAAAATGAAAGTCAGCAGTGCCCGCCGCCAATTGACGTCGAGCATTCCTAGATTCCAAACAATCTGATCTGGTTTTGGTAAGCATAGTACTCGATTTAGATGTACCGTTAAGGTGTTGGAATCGATACATGCAGCCAATGGCTGGAATTGGGTTTTGCTACGGCAGGTCTTTTGTGTGTGTGATTTGACGCGGTTGAGTAATGTACTCAGACGACTTGGTAAAAAAAAGTGACTTGTTCTTGCCGAGGATGGTCATTATAATATCATCGTGAAGAATATAATATCATGTAAGGTTCTGCAAAGTATTTCTTCAAAGGGAATCTGCAATTGCATCTTCGTGGTATCTTTGTTGATGATAGCTAAAGAGTAGCAGTTGAACATAATATCAAAAACGTCAAAGTCAGCCGTTACCGACGGGTGAGTTTACAAAGCCGCACAAGCTGCTCTATGTATTGTTGTCGTATGATAGAAAATAATGTGATAGCCGCACTTCTTCCGTAAAGAGTTTTATAGCCATCATCGTCTTGTTGTTTGTGCAATGGTATGGTATGGTACTACTAATGACAGGCTGATGAACTGCAATTGATTTCTTTTGGTGATTGTAAATTTTGTTTTTGAATCGGGAGAAGGGTATTGGTTTCATTCTGGAACGATCCAAGATAAAAACCAAAACCAGCATAGATTTCTGTGGAAAGACTGAACTCCGGCGTCGGAGATTTGTTCTGACCTTCTGAAAATCGATCAGTCCAAGTGTACACCACGAATACTTGCTTCAAATCGGTAGTTGCGCTGATGTAATAGTTCCAGCTCCTTTGGTAACTCTGCCTGTATAGAGTAATAGTCTAAACGTAATTCCCACTGAGAATTTACTGTTTTGAGACCAGAAAAAGAATCTCACCGCGCATAATAATGACCTTTAACCTGCGTTCACCGTTAGGTAGCGCGTATCTAACAGTGAGAGAAGAGAGGTCATCTGCAAAAAAAAAAAAAAAAAAAAAAAACACGTACGTACAGTAGTACTGCGTACACGGCGTACAGAAAATGAGAAAGTAAAGAAGGTCGATTCTCGGTTGATTTGTTGTTTGTCCGCGTTCGTTCTCGGGATGTTTTAACCCCCGGGCCATATTGGTGTTTGTATGAGCGATTTTATGTACAGATTGAAAATTCTATTCTATCACGAATTACCGGTAAACTATTTTTTATTTTTTATTTTATTTTCTATACCGTATCAAACGATTAAATTACTTCACCGTCAATTTGATCGAAGGGGTTTTCTCTCTCTCAGAGTTCACGTTCTTCAATCTCTAAAGCGCGCAAATACACTTGGCTTTCAGGTACACAAAAAATCTAATGAAAGCCCTCAGAAACACAACCAGCGCAAATTTACGTCCTTGGAAAATAAGTAGAAACACAAACAGACCATTATCCATGTGAGTTTTTTATTCATTTTAGTACTACTGTCTTATTTTCACATGGAATAGTAAAATAAACAAAAAATATATCACCAATCATTCTAAAAATGTCCTGCATATTTAATGTTGACAAGCTTCAACTCTTTTTTTCGATCTTCCTGAATTTCCTTTTGGACCCGGCCCCCCACCACCGCAAGTTCGTGCAGTTAGTAGTTGCCTTGTAATCCTCCAATACAGAAAGACAGGAGCTGGCCAATAATCAATCACGATTGCCCTTGGAAATTCTTCGGAATCTTTCTCGGGCTCAGGTGGGGAGCTTCCCGCGCTGATTATACCCGACACAATTTGAGGGCGAAATTTCCATCTTTATCGAGGGCAGGGAAGGCGAACACTTTTTTTTTTGTTTTTCTGTGCAAACCTGGAAGGGTAAGGTGGATGGGTGGTACCGCAGAGAAGAAAAGAAAAGCTGTTGATAGTGTAAATTTAAAATTGTAAAGTGTCCTGCACATTTGGTTGCTACATTATCTCGGAATCAACTGATGAGGGATAAATATCAAAAAAACAACAGAAACAAAACCTCGGGCCAGGAAAGGGAAGGGAAGGTAATTAACTTTTCATTTTTGCTTTTTTCTCAACTGCTTTTTTGGGGGTCTTGGGGGGTTACAAAAAAGAAAATACTTCTTTTAATCTAAACGTATGTACCTTAAGTTTTAATATCAATATCTTAGATTTCATCTCTAAAGTCTTAACATATTTGTCGCTCGGGGGTTCCTTATCGAAAAAGAAATCCAGTAGTGAGAAGCGAAACGGGTTCATGAGGGTTTTTGATCCGACATTTTCATGGCTCAGAAAAGCTGATTTCTGATGATAACCGCGTACGAAAAGTAACTTGTGAGATCATTGTACAGAACGTAGAATTTATGGAGGTTATATGGTAAAATGCATCAATGGCAATTGTTAACGTGCGCTGACCGTTTAATCTTTCCTGTGAAAGGAAGTTATAAGCTCAAATAGTAGTCGATGATATATACTCATACGTTGTAAAAGTCAAGATTCTTGAAATACAAGTTCAGTTTCTGGGTTTGTCTTATGAGTTTTCTCTTGATTTTGACATAACTACCATTCATTTACAACTTGAAATGTATTATCATGTCGAAAATCATACGGAACCTGGTGGTGTTGTATTTTGCCACATCATATCTGACCCTTTCTTTCCAAAATATCGTGAGTAGCCACAACACAACTGCATCTTCTGCTAAAGAAGTGTGGATTATCGTATATAACTTACAGTACATCAAAGAAAGCAAAAGTCAATTCACCGGTGTTTCTCTGGTTATACAACACTAAACTTCCAATAATATAGATGCTACAAGTATTGAAATTGACAACTACTACAAGTTTACACCCAAATTTACATTCTTCCCCAAAGAAACAACAAAATCATGAAAAATGGAGAAAAAAAATCAGCAGTGAAAACACGCAACATCCACCACTCTGCAACCACCCAGCATGCAGTACGTACCATACTAATATAAACCAAATAGTAAAGTAAGTTCTACTCTTTATGCTCCTTAAGTGAGCGTTTATGCACACCTCTTCACTATCCGAAAGGGGGTGGTTTTTGTTTGTTTGTTTGTTTCCTGCAAATGTGTGGTTATTTCGAACGAAGGGACACAGATAAAGAAAATCTCATGGCACGTCGCGTTCGAAGGCTTTGTTAATCGCGGGTGTGTGTGTCGGTTCATTGTTTTGGGAAGAAAAAAAGTAGGATTTTCAGGACATTTCGACAACAGATGTTGGAGAAACGTACGATATTGAAGGAAGTAAATTGAGTATTGAAAAAAAAATAACAATAATATTTATTGAAACTTTTGGAATATTAATAAGGTTATTGACATATGCACAGATAAAGATGCAAGGCTATAAGCTTAGGTTCATATCCACTTTATGACCATGCATACAGTGAGATGGTCTGTTGTTTTTGTTTCCTTGATTTCGTTCACTGTCTACGAGAAAAGTGAGTAAAGCAAAGTGGCCAGTTGACATGTTGATACTATCTGACTACTCGCTATAAGATCTAATTTGAATCACCATCCTCGAAAGTAGAGAGTTTCAACAAAAACTGTTTTTTTAGTATGTTGATCTGCACTCGATGATACTGCCTTCAGAAGTAGGTAAAAAAAACACTCACGCTGAACTCATGTCACCCAATTATCGTGGCTGGGGGTATTGAGTTTGGAAAAAGACATTGACTGAAAGTAGTTCCATGGATCTCATCAAGCAGAATGTGTTGTAGAAACTGCTTTAGGAACAAGGATGTATTTCGCTACAAAATCATTGCAAATTGGTTGATTGTCGTTTCATGACACCATCACGCTTCATTAGCTGTTGTAAGTTGTTACATTTTTGGGCAGTTTTAGTAGTTCTAATCAAACCCTGAATAGTTCTTTCCACTTGAAGTGGATATACTTCATTTTATAATGTGCAAAAGATATTGAATGTTTTTGTACATGAAATTCCACAACTCGGACTATTTTGTTATATTAAAGAGACTTGCTAGAAGATAACACTCCTGGGTAACTCAGTGAACTTTTCTATTCCAAGTAGCTTTGTAGTATAGTGCATATGATGGTAAACATTGCACTCTATATACTGGTTCACAGCTCTCATATGAATTTGCTACTAATATCTGTCACGCTATATCTGTCACCCAAACATTACCAGGCACGCACGGTATACCATTAAACCAGACCATTTATAATGTACGAAACAAAGGTTCTGCTAGCATCTGAGCCTCCAAATGTATACAACTGCTTGACAAAATAGCCATAAGATCTTCGCTTAGAGTATATGAACTTTCAAAACACTTGAAAGCCACTTATAATTAAAGTGCTTTTATGTCGAATATGAGCAATATTGGACTTTGAAATCACAACATTGATATTGTTTAAACGACTGGTTTGTGACGCACAAAAGTTAGATGTAAAACTGGTATAACTCAATGTAAATCTATCAGTAACATGGTCTATTGATGATAAATTCCACGAGTTAAGAGCGACGTGAGCTACAATTGTGCTCTAGGGCAAAGAACCAATACCTCTTTCACTAGACACTCCCTTATTAATGGTCATACTTGTACTCACCAACGTAAAATGTATTTGAGCTACATTTACTTGTTCAATGTGACTGCTTTCAACAGTTTCAATTGACATGAATCAACCACAATTTGTTAAACGGATAGGATAAGATACAAGCAGTACTTATACAGCTGACCACCAGCAAGTGGTAACAACATGCTTCAATGGCATCAACAAATTATTCCACGCAATTTGTAACCACACTCAAACTGATACTACATGCCAAAGCTCCTATTTACAACTTTTACAAATCATCCAGTCTCAGCCATTCACCCCCATTTGTTTTGCCAATTCACCATCAAAATCAATAACTTTTGCCTGAATCACCTCCAAAATGACTTCCAACAAACCTCCTACCAACCGTCTTCAGTACTACGAAGCAACGCTTCAAGTTCTAGCCAAACCGCAGACCAGCTACATCTACGCGCCCGACATTTTCCCTGGTTCCGTCATAACGTCCATTTCCTACGACCCCAACGCCCCCAAAACCGGTGCCCAAATGTTCGAGGACTACCTAACAATGAAATCCCCTTTGTTACAAAAAACACTTGGATCCGATATTGAGCATGTTTTTGCCGAGAGCACAAAATTCAACTACTCTAAAATTAGCCAGCTGATCGCAAGCCATATGCTACGCGGGCACTACACAAATATGATCCGGCCGCTTCAGGTCGCGGGATACCTCGCTATGAAACACCTCGTCGGCCTCCCTAACCCGCAAAGGTGGGCTAACGCGGCCGGTGTTGAGGCTTACAGCTATAACGAAGTGTTGCTGATTATGGATCATACGGAGGCAACCCCGGACCAGTTCCTGTGCCAATTTAACCCACAGCTTTTGTACTGTGATGTCTACGTGTATGTGGAGTGGAGAATTGCGGTGGAGAAAGAGCAGGTTGTGAAGAAGAGAGGGTGGGAATTGGGATTTAGTAGTGTTAGAGAGCAGATTGGATTTGAGAGTAGGTATGTGGTGGAAGGGGATAGGAAAAGTGCGAGAAAGGGGGAAAGTGAGAATGAAGGTGAGGATGGGAGAAAGGGGAAAAGAGCTAGGATTTGTAAGAAAAAGGCGAATTGCAATGATGAGGAAATAAACTATTTTTGAGGTGAATGTATAGCGAATGCGCTATAGGACTTTTTTACTAAACAAAACTTGTGTCTGATCTGAAGTAAATTACATTAAATAATCAATTTACGTCTACAGTATAAGGCCCTTTTTTGGAGCAGTATGTCTTGTTTCATCTATCAATAGCAGGTACAGCAAATGCCACCTGTTTGTTTCTTCTATTTCCATCTTGAGTATTCCAAAGAAATGGGTTGTTTCTTGGATGAAAGATTCACATGGAGCCAATGTAACTTCCAGCTATATAGCCGATAGACAAACCTAACGCATAGTTTCCAATACATGGCAAGAAAACTATCCAAAAAATGCTTTAAGGTAGAAGCTGCAAAGATTTGTAGAGAAACCAGTCTAAATTTTAGGAAGATGTTTACGCAAAATGCTAAAGTACAAGAAAGGATAAAAAATGCGAGCGCAAATCTTAGTGAAAATGATTTGCTATACTAGAAGCACAATCAGATAAAAAATCACTTTTCATTTTGTCGATGAAACATCTTATTTAATGAGCTTGAAAAATAACATCTTTGAGTGGAAAGCGCGTATCTTATTCTTGAACTTTTCACAAATATCTTGTACTTTAGGTTATACCACCTTGATTCCATAAAAATCAATCAAACTCTCAGTCGACCTTGAAGTTTTACAAATCTTTACTGGTTGCAAAGTGCATCATTTTTGTTGCTTAAGAGACTGCAATGGAGCAAAGATTCTTGTATATTTTTCTGTGCTTGTCTTAGACTTTGGTATTGGAGATATTAATTGCATCGGTCGATAAAGATGAGATTCAGATGTTAGTAAGTTTTTCTGTTGATTACGTTGGAGTCAGTTTTTCATGTTATTGGCCTGTTTTTCATTATTTTTCTGATAGGGTATTAAATGCAATTAGCAATGTTTGCGTTCTGCTTATATTGGGTAATGGAGGTAAGATAATATTATAGACCTTGGCCAATTGTTTATGACGGTTGAAATAATTGTTCATGTTTTCTATTTTGAAATGGTATTAAATTAGTAAACAGATAACATATACTGATAGCTTTCAGCATGTAGAACTTACAATCTTATAGTAAACCTGGAAATCAGAACTTTTACATTTTTTCAGCTAGTTTCATGTTTTTTACCACCCTATTACCAAGCGGGTCCAACCCCGACCATCTTTGTTTCTTCTTCTGACTTTAGTCACTAGCTTTAAGAAAATACCTTTCTATTGAATATAGCAGCTCTAAACACAGTTGTCAACTTTTTTGTCCATGATCCGGATGATTTGTAATGCAGGCTCTCTATTAATAATCAGCCTACTGTACTGTATCAGGTCCAACAGTTTCCAAAGAGCTGTATAGGGTGTCAGATATGGATATTAGTAAGTGGGATATTATTAATGTGAAAACTAGTTTGTATTAGATGTAAACCGAGATTTGGTTGTGTCAGATTGTATGGACATGTCACTTTATATTTACTTTTGTGGCTGGATTATGGCTTTTTTAATAAGCACAAGTAAAGCGAGTGGAAGTTTACTCAAACAGGTTTGATGACCATTGTTGAAGTAAATTTCGATATTGGATGACAACAACTTACATTGAAACACAGAAACTAGCGCATGGGAGTAGAGCATTTAGGTGTACTGTAATTGACATTGAAGCGCTGGAAGACAGCTACTAATAAATCTGCATTCAAACATCGGAATCAAATTTTTATGTTATCCGCTTTTAAAAAGTAGCCAAAAGACATACACACCGTTTATTACATTCTTGACTTGCTGGTTGATACTGGATTTTGCGATTTGAACCAAAATGATTTTTTTTAAAAAAGTGTCTTGTCACTGTATATTCAATGGGCCACTGTCTAATTGTGTTCATGCAGTGACTAAAGATGAGTCAGTTACTTTGTACAGTCAGTGTAGCAGATAATATCGTGAAATTCAGCAAATACATCCGGGACTACGTGGGAGTTCAGCTAGCCTTGAATATATCTGCAAATTAAATATTTTGAAAAAAGAGCAGTAGTATATTCTTGGAGCTGTCTTTATCATGGTCAATTCAAAAGTTGCCGCTTAGGGAAAGTGACAAACCATCTAAAAGTTTTGTGTCTAACTTTATCAATTTTAAAGAACTTTCAAGCTACATTGTATGATCTTGCGACTAGACAGCAAGTTTTCATTGCATTTCTATAGTACAGTAAGTCTTCATGACACCCGTACATAGAAGGCTATATCAGATTTTATTTGCCATTTATTCAGTTATTCTAGGTACATTGTAACGTTAATTATTTAGAAAAAACGAGCAGTCAATGCTTTTGTGTAGTTTGACAGTTTATTCTGATTATATTGTGTTTTTAGTAAAAAGGGCCTTTATGAGTGAACGATCTAATTGCAAGCAACACATAGAAACGTTAAACAAAAACGGATTCTTGCTTCAATCAATGAAACTTGCAGCCAGCCAAAGGATGTGGTTTGATTTTCTTTCACATAATACTGGAATATGTTTAGCACTTGAATTAGCACAATAAAATATTCTCAGTTACATTGCTAGTTTTACAAAGATGCAAATTCTTTTCTGTATATTTAAAACAATTCACCTCAATGCCCCGATGTTGTACAAATGTTCCACTGGAATTTTATAAAATTCTACAATTGTCGAAAATTTATACACGTTTATATAGAAAATGTCATAATTATTTTCCAAGATGCAAAAAAGGTATCAAAAACTCTTTAGAGATGGGTTTAACAAATTGCAAGTCCCATCATATAGATGGAATTTAGCTGCAACAAATGAACGCAAAACTATTGCTTCTGGTAGAGACATTGAAAAATGAAACGGAAGCTTCAAATTCATCAGCTCATGAGATAGTTAAAGTCTAAACTACTTAACAAACTAATATGGAGTAATTGAAGAAAATTTCAATATTTAAATTATTACAACTCCTATATAAATCACTTGCTACGTTATGAACCCACCTGTACATTTTACTATAGCAGAATAATATATAATAAAGTCCATACTGTAGTAGTGTTTTATTATATTTTATATGCATCTATTGTTTTTTATGACTTAAAATTTTTCAATATCTTTTAATCTGATCCATCAAAATTGGAATACACATTTGAACGCATTTTTTAGAGCTGAATTTGAACTCTTTGCAAAGGAGCTAGGCATAAAGTCTAAGATATTATCATATCAATTCTACGATCGACATGTTGATAGAGTGTATAAGCTAGCTTTGTTTTTAGTTTAAGTTGACAGAGACAGGAATTTCTGCAAAGCATTACGCTCTTAGTTGTGACAAAAGCATTCATCATTTTTAAGTACTTTGTAGGGGTAAAGAATATTCAATGTCTGGCCTTTTGATTTAGAAAGAAGCGCCATGTCTCCATCGAGTTTACAGATCTGAATAAACACTAAACTTACACAAATTCTGCAATTTTGTGCAACTGGTTTTTAGTAACACCGGAAATGGATAATTTAATGATGAACGATTAGCTAGTCTAAAATCTATCTTTGCTTCCATTTTCTTGTATAATTTAGCAATTTTTAAACTATTATTATTGGATAAAATATTGATATCATACTGGTCCAGTAATATAAATAGGAAACAACGTTTATTTTAGCTCTGCAGTTGATTGAACAAAACCAGTTGAGTCAACTTCAGAAATTTCAAACTGTTTAAAAGTTATAATCTTATCAGTTTGATAAGTATAGCACTTGAAAATCTTTGTGACACTTGGTTTAGTTTGAAATGTAAGCTGTTTTGAGAACAAGTTCTATGTATAAGTGGAATAACACCTGTAGAAAACTTGAGGTAGTCAACAAAGTATACAAGTAGAAGGTAGAGTTAGTGAGCATTATCTTGCTGTCCAGAGCTGGCGTAGAAAATCGAAAACTATAGCCACGGTGTGCTATACAAAATTAGTAGTATCATTGTTTATAGTATTGATAAGCCAAAAACTTTGATTTTCCGATTGAGAACTCACAAAGGATATATACCAAATAGCAGCTTTTTTGTAATTCTTTTTGATATATTTAACTTTAGAATGTATATAAGACTTTTACAATTCACAGACCTACAAGCACTAGTGGTTTACTCTTCATGTGCACGATTGATATTGACGTAGTAAAAGAATGAAAAATGACCAGAACTGGCATAGAGAGACGGAAAGTATAGCCACGGTGTGCTATACAAAATCAGTAGTATAGCCATTTATAGTATTAATAAACCAGACGCTTAGATTTTTCGATTGAGAATTCACAATTTATATTCCCCAATTAGCAGCTTTTTTTGTAATTTTCTAGAAAGGTTGTAAATTCAATTTAAAACAACTTATGCGCTAGTTTCGATAGATAGTTGTTTATATGTATGTAATCCAATAACATCTCGTGTATCAATTTTAGCTCAAGATCTCTTTTGCTAAGGCTTCAGATTATTTCAACATTGATCTTTTATATTGGTGTTATTTCACTGTGCGGATTACAAAGATGGGCACAAAAACTTTTTGACCAACGGAATTATGGCCAATCATAATGCATAATAGACCTGTCAATTAAGCGGCTATATTACACATACGTATGTATTTAGTATTTACACATATTGGAGAGAGTGTTATGAAGAAATTTTGATATTGTTTCTCTCCCAAACTTGTGCCCATTGGAATATCAGCAAACATTCCTTTTTATGAGTCTAATAAAACTACACCAGAAAGTAATTCAGTTCTACTATTAATAGAGATTTGGTAACAAACATTGAACCTACAGATCATGATTGTTGAATAGAATAAAAAATACTTTGAACCAAATAAGTGACGGTTATGATTGTTGAACTCTTTCCAGGTATAACTAATGGTATCACCTACTCATCCACAACGATGTGGCTAGCCTAGCCACTTTTGCAAGCCACAAATTAATCAACCCAACAACATCAGATTTACTACAGACAGGATATTTGACAAGTTGATTATTCTTGTTTCCCTGTATACCATTTTAATAAACTATCTTGGATCAATCATTACACCTCAAATTGGAATCACTCATTGTAAGAGTTGGTCTTATTGTCAAATTTTTCTTTTTTCTTTTCTTATTGAAACGTACACACATACATACAAAGTCATAACAAAAACATACAAAATGTCTAATTTCCGAAGAAACCCTTTCCTTCCAAAAGCAACACAATTTCATGAACAGCAGTTCTGACATCAGTTTGAGTCAAATCAACAGTAATGTCAGCATTGGTAGGAGCTTCATAAACGTCATCAACACCAGTGAATCCCTTAATTTCTCCAGCACGGGCCTTAGCGTAAACACCCTTTCTGTCAGTCTTCTCAGCATGCTCCAAAGGAGTTGAAACATGGACCAGGAAGAAGTTGTCACCGATGGTCTTTCTTGCAGCCACACGAGAGTCGTCGTAAGGAGCAATTGGGGCAGCAATCACACCAGCACCTGCACGGGTAAGCTCGGCAGCAACAAATGCGATTCTTTGGATGTTGGTATGTCTGTCTTGACGGGAGAATCCTAATTCTGAACTGAGCTCTGAGCGCACAGTTTCACCCAATAGTAAAGAAATTGGTCTTCCACCTTGTTGATTTAAAGTAACGTTCAATGCACGAGCAACAGCTTCTTTACCTGAGTTGTGGTAACCAGTGAGGAAAACAGTGAATCCCTGCTTGATTCTGGGAGGGTTGGATTCACGAAGAATCTTGACAACTTCAGGATATGAGAACCATTCAGGAATGTGAAGTCCAAGCTTAAGACGCTTTCTGAGTTCAGTACCTGAGATATCGAGGGTCTTGACACCTTCAGGAACTTCGTCCTTGGGTGCGTACTCGTCGGCATCGGGGAGGTATGTCATCATTTGGAATGGAACAACTTCAATTCCAAGTTCATCACGGTATTTTTCGACAAGAGCTTGAGCATCATAGGGACCATAAAATTCTTCACCCTTGGAGTTCTTACCAGGACCAGCGTGGTCTCTTCCGACAATGAAGTGAGTAGCACCGTGATTCTTACGGATAATAGCATGCCAGACGGCTTCTCTGTCACCGGCCATACGCATGGCTAAAGGAAGAAGAGAGAGGAAGGCCATACCATTGGGGTATCTGGGCAGAATAGCTTGGTAAACTCTGACTCTTGTGAAGTGGTCGATATCACCAGGCTTGGTCAAACCAACAACAGGGTGAATAAGAACGTTGGCTTGTCGAGAGTGGGCAGCACGAACAGTAAGTTCTCTGTGAGCTCTATGCATGGGGTTTCTGGTTTGGAAGGCAACAACCTTTCTCCAACCAAGTTTGTTGAATTGAGATCTGAGTTCTGCAGGAGTGTTTCTGAGGCCTACGTAATCGTAGTGGTTCAATCTGTTGATAGCTTCGAGCTTACCACCGACGTAGAATTCCTTGACGGTGTTGTTAAGGTAAACAATGGCAGGGTGTTCGGGATCACCTCTGAAAACAAGCTTAGCTTCTTTTTCCTTGTCGGGCTTGTAAACGTCTTCGACAGTGATGATGGCAAGAGGAGCATCATCTCTGAAATCTCTTAGAACAATTCTAGCACCAGGCTTGATTCCTGATTCTTCGATTTGCTCCTTGGAGACATCTAAGTTAATAGGGATAGAGAACAAAGTTCCGTCAGCGAGACGCAAATTCTCGACAACACCATCGTAATCTTTTTCGTTCATGAAACCTTCTAAAGGAGAGAAACCACCGGAGATGATAAGTTCCAAATCACAAAGTTGACGCTCGGTCAAAACAATGTCTTTCAAAGTCTCGGCTTCCTTCAAGAGTTCGTCTCTCTTACCGGCATCTCTGGCTAAAAGGTCCTTTAGGACACCTCCGTGGGGTGGATTAGACATATTTGTGTATGTGTGTGTTAGTTTCGATTAAGGAATTCCTAGTTAATACAACACGTATAGAACTGCAGAACAATGGAGGAGAAAAAGAAGAAGAAGAAGAAGAACTCCCTTATTTAAAAAAGTTTCAACTCGTACTACAAGAGCATTCGAGCTTACCGAGAACCAGTGGCTGTTATCCAATTACATTATTGTAAAATGCTAAAATGAAGAACCCAAATGACGCAATGAGGTATGATGAGCCACAGAGCTTCCATATTTTGTCGATTACCAATTCGGTAGCACTATTTTTCAGTCCCTACGCAACTTCACGTGATGGCGTACCTTACGTTAACGTCAGGTTTAGCCCTGACAGAGCGAAATGTCAAATTCAAGCTTTTTGGGAGGCTAAGTTAAGAATATTTTTCTTTGAGCCACACTTTTTTTCCCGTCTTTTCATACGGCTTGCACCATATTGTGGCTTCACAGTGTCATGTCTGGGCAAAACCATTTCGTTAGAATATGCTGCTAGAATCAATGAATCAATGGAAGCTTGGGTAGGTAAATTTACAAGAATTTTCAGTGTATCGTCTCGGCACGAACTAATTTTAAAGATTGCACTGGTGGATAGCCAAAAAAAAAAGTGAAAACTGTCTGAAATAGAATTATTTTAGGTTAAATGTGCACCGTTCTTTAGTTTGATACTGCAAGGTATTGCTTGATTCAGGAAACACAAAATATATTTTGAGAAACTATCAACAATGAAAGCCTTTTGATTTCAATAAAAACTACATTACTTTCAAACCTGCACTTTGCCCATCAGAAAAAGTATAGTATGTCCAAGTGCATGTTTATCGAAATCGGAAAAACGACACCATCACACATTTCAAAGTTTCATTAGCAATGCCTAAAGAATATTAAGTTTTGCGGGCTACTCAATTTAGATGCAAAGCATAACAGATTTTTTCCGCGAAGCGTGCAGAGTCGTACCCAAGTAGCTCGAAACTGTTACTGATTCTCTAAAAAATTGCTATTACTGTAATGATTTTCTTAACATCAAACTGAAATTTCGAACAAAGAACGGCACAATTGCCAATAAGACTTTCATAATACACCGACTGGTCTGAAATTCGGAATGCCACAAAACGATTATATTGCACGTTATTTCAGTTTTTACAACATATAAATCTATTTACAAACATGAGTTACACCCATTCCACACTCCACTTCAGGGTTTCTCCAGCTCTGAATGGAACAACTGATTCCTCACTGTCTTCATCTCCAATAACATTAGGAACAACACATTCCTTTCTAACAGCAACAACCTGTTTTTGGCTTTGATCAACCAAAGACTCATCTTTCGAGATTTGATAGAAATCACGTCCAAAGTCAGTGACAAATCCCTTCAATTTGTCGAGCTTGCCAGCCTTGTCAAAAATTTCGGCGAGGTAAGGAATGGCGTGAGACTGGGTATAAACACCGGCAGCAGCTCCAAGACTCTTGGCCTTGTTCTTACGGGGATGGGGTGCGGAATCACTTCCAAAGAAAAACTTGGGGTTTCCAGAAGTGGCCGCTTCAATCAATGCTTCTCTGTCATCGGGGAGTTTAGCAACAGGTTTGCAAAAATTGAGTGCGTTTCCACCCCACGAATCAACAGTTAAATAAAGGTGATGAGCAGTGATAGTTGCAGCAACTGAAGGACCGCACTCTTTGACTGCTTCTACGGCTGCCCTAGAAGTACAGTGTTCGAGGACAATTCGAAGGTTGGGAAACTTTCCATGCAATAGCTTCAATGTGGGCAAGAACTTGTGCTCAGCGTTCAATACGTGAACATCATGGCCACTAGGGCACTCTCCATGCAAATTCAATACCATATTGTGCTTCTCCATAGCAGCAAAAGTAGGGTAGAAAGGTTCATACGAACTAACCCCGTGTTCCGAGTTAGTTGTCACACCTGCCGGGTAGCATTTGACACCAGTGATACCCAGCTTAGCAGCCTTTTCAACAACTTCAGGTGTGACGGCTGGTGAAAGATATAATGACATAAGGAATGTCGTAGTAGGGGACAGTTTCTGAAGAGTTTCCTTGTAGGCAATAACAGTATCCGGATCAACCAAAGGGGGGACCAAGTTTGGCATTACGAAAACGACAGAGATACCACCGGGGGCGATGGTGGGTGTTACCAGATCCTTCATGGCACCATCTCGCAAATGGACATGAAAATCACCGGGCTTGCCTAATTCAATTCTATCAACAGACATTGTTTTAGTTATGTGTGTATGCGTGATGTGATAAAAGATAAAAATTTTTTGAGGACCATTGGTTTGTGTGGGGATTAACATGTAACTTAGATAATAGGGACTATAATATAAAATATAGTCTAATACTATTGGTGTAAACTTTAAGTACTGTTTCCCATGTTGCAATTAAAAACTTTGGCTGGTAGACCATAAAACAAATCGAGTTGAAGTTTTGAGTCTCAGATTGAGCTAAAGATCGGTTAAGCAGAACTGGTGGATAGATGTATGTATAGCGGTGGTCGCAAAAAGATCTTGAAAACTTTCTGGTATACTTTAGTCTTGTGCTTAGAGGTAGTTGCACATGAAACTGGCTCATATACTCGTACTGTATACTATTATCTATACTGTATTCATGCTCCATAAAGGTTTCATCACAAAAACAATGCTGCAACAAGCTATATCTTAATAACTGATAACCGTGTACAGGTTGGCATCATATACATTACTACAAATCAACCAGTAAGACTATGGGGCCAGTTTTTAACTAAGTGCCAGCTTATCGCTGAAATGTAAGATAGCTCAAGTCCACCGTGGGGTTGAACACCAAGCAGAGAGCCAATTGAATTTGAAGTCTATTAAGGTTATACCTGTACCTGAAAAAGAGAAAGACAACGTCGTTATACACAAAAGGCCTTCTGCAAAGTTTCCGTGCAAAGATTCATATGCCAGCAGTTCTCGGGCACCTTATTCATGAAACATTAACCATTCAATTTGAAGCAAATTCCTTGTATTTTATACAGATCTGCATTCACAATTTTGACAGCACTATTGAAAATCTAAGTTCTATTACCGATGCGTGGCACGTATTGAAAACATGATACATTGCCACAACCAAAAACATCATTATTCATGATCAGTTATCTTTCTCTAGGTAAGTCATAGCAGAATTCACGCTTATTAACGTCTCGTCCGTGCCATTTCATAGCTAGCATAGAAAAGCCTTATGAGCCAATATTGGAATTCTTACATAACATTCCGAGACCCACCGTTCTGCAGTACGGTCATGTGATATCCTACAGCTTGGTACGTGTCGTTTTTTTAAACCTCTGAATTTTGTATTTCCAAACTTCTCGATCAATATATATTTTTTCATTTTTTTCTTTTCCATTATTTCTGTATCTTGCCAGAAATATATTTGAAATAACAAACCACTCTCAGATATATCGGATCAATAAAATGAATATCTTCAGGCTTTTGGCTGATTCTTCCCACGTCGTTGCTATTCTGATTCTACTTCAGAAAATCAAATCTTCAAATGCCGTGGCTGGTATTTCGTTCAAAACTCAAGCTCTGTACGCTCTGGTATTCTTGACTCGATACTTGGACTTGTTCTACAAATTCTACTCAATTTACAATACTGTTATGAAAATCTTTTTCATTTCAAGTTCCCTCTATACTCTTTATTTAATGAGATCCAAGCTCAGAGTGGAACAAGCTGATAGCGTCGACACATTTCCTGTCGAATATTTGATTGCAGGTTCAGCGGTTTTGGCCATTGCGTTGCCTTCGGAATTCAAATACACACCTTCAATAATTCTTTGGACATTCTCTCTATGGCTAGAAAGTGTTGCAATTCTTCCACAATTGTTCATGCTTCAACGTACAGGCGAAGCTGAAAACTTGACGGTTCATTACATCTTCGCTCTCGGTTTATACAGAGGTTTTTATGTCTTGAACTGGATTTATAGATATTATTACGAAGACTGGCTTAGTTTAGTATCTTTTATTTGCGGACTCGTTCAAACCGGTCTTTATTCCGACTTCTTCTGGATCTACTACAAGAATGTCATGAAGGGCAAAAAGTTCGAGCTACCTCAATGAAGAAAATAAATATATTTATTATTAGCACCTCATAATCATATTCTCATACACAACTTCCATCTATCTTTTTTTTTTAATCTCTCTTCAATGGGAAGTATTCTTTACGAACACCTTCCTTAGTAACTATTAGAATTTCGAGGCCATCACCAACATGAATGTGTCTTTCCGTAGCTGAAGAAAATGCATCTTTCACAAGCTTTAAAACTTCATCTAAAGACAGATAAGTCTTTGCTTTTGGGACAAAGTCAGATCCGGGCTGATATTGGTTCTTAAAGTTGACTTGGTTATCAAGGAAAGGCATGATTAGTGAAGCTGCAGCACCTCCAGCTCGGCATTGTTCACGTTCATAGGAACCAACGGGATCAAATGAGTAAATAGCACCTTTTCCTTCTTCATCAAGACCAGCAATGATAGTGTGGACGTAGTAAGGGAACATTCTCTTTCCGTATAAAACATGTTGTACCAATCTAGCAGCGGACGAAGTCTTTAAAGGCTTGTTGTGGTTGTGATGGTACCATTCAAGTCGTGTTCTAAGTCTTCTGATCATAGCATCACCGTCTGCTGCAAATCCGTTGGCTGAAATCACCAAATTGTCTCCGATATCAAAAACTTTGGGCTCGTATCTGGAGTTGATGCTGTAGCCAGTAGTGTGTCTGGTATCACCAGCCAAAACTGCGAAATCTTCTCCAGCAATGCCTAAAATGGTTCCTCCATTGTCGTCATAAGGGTTGAATTGATGTTGGATAGGTCCAGATGCTTGGTAGGATTGGTTTGCAATCATTGTATTTGAAGAAAAATGGTGATTATTGTAAAAGTGGCAAGGATGAAAGTGTGAAATTCAGTGGTGGTAACAAAAAAATCAAGGCAGGTAATGAGGTAGCTACTTAGTGTTTGGTACTTATGGCTTTGAATATGTATGGAGTCCTATGGATTTTGAGCTTTGTAAAACAGTCTATGCACTTGGAAAACTCTCCGCAAGTATCATAAGAATTCAAAATGGACTTGATCTTGACAATTTAATGTAACTATACTGGTTTCTAATTTTATTTCACTACATTGTACTCATATTCCTGGCAATTATATGTTGGTCTCTTTTCCGTCGGCGATTCATCAAAAAGTTGAGAAACCATGACAGAACTAATACCCCTTCCTGAAACTCTTCCCCGGTTTTTGAAAGACTATTTGCCTGAGAACGAAGCTTTTCATGTCACACTGACCTATGCAGCTTCTATAGATTCTAAAATAGCAGCTTCTCCAGGAACGCAAACAGCCATCTCACATCTTGAGACCAAAACAATGACTCATTATATAAGATATCATCATGATGCTATTCTCATTGGATCAGGAACTGTTCTAGCGGATGACCCTGGACTCAATTGCAGATATAAGAACTCCAAGGATGATACCACAAGTTTGATTAGGCCGGTAATAATCGATCCAAATTTCAAATGGAACCCTACGAATTCCAGGTTAATCAAAACATGCAAAGAAAAAAAAGGGCTTGCGCCGTACCTAATTGTTTCTCAAACAACAAACTTGAGTTACACTCATAGGGAATGGGTGGAGACAATTGAGAGTAATGGAGGAGAAGTGATAGCGATTAAACCGAATTCTGGAGGAAAATTTGAATGGAGAGACATATTCAAAGTGTTACAAGGGCGTAAAATTCGGTCAGTCATGGTCGAAGGAGGTGCCAATGTTATCAATAGTTTACTTGCTAAACCTGAATTGGTGTCATCGCTTATAGTAACCGTAGGACCGATATACCTTGGAAGTAAAGGAGTAGCAGTATCACCGTCAGAGAAGGCAGAGCTTAGAGATGCAAAATGGTGGACAGGTATTCAAGACTCAGTTTTGTGTGCTAGGCTAAAGTGAATGCACTGTGATAGTTTATCAGCCTAATTTTTACATCAAGTGCACACATCAGGTTCTTTATTTAGACATGGAGGGTGCTCTAAGCACATCATGATATTCTTTTGTACAGATTCATAAGTTACATCACTTTATTCTCATTTTTCATAGCTGTTCAGTAAAGTGTTCCGTCATGTAACCTGCAATTGAGCAACCTACGAATTCAATCGGCAAATATACTCGTTAAAATTTGAGTTAAGCTATACTGATCTTCGGACAATCTCAGAATGGAATATCTTAGTCCAAAAGCGATTTGGCGCAGTGTCGTCGCTGAATAAAGTCTGTGAGGCAGGTTACCCTGCATGTCTCACATCTCAGTAATTCTTGTGTCAGATGTATGAGCTTAAGCTTTTCAGAGCCACCATAGTAAACAACTGAAGAAATCGCTTTTCTTGTGGTTATCACATAGCGTAACTTCTTTATTTTTGAAGAGATCAGACTCTGAACAAAACCGTAGAAACGATCCGGCAAGCAAAGCAAAGTGTCGTACGTGTGACTGTGAGATTCCTTGCACAATTGGCTTATTACTGCCAGCCCTTTGAGCTCAACAAGTAGTGTAGTCAACAACCAGATCACCTGTCCTTTTTTTATACAGCAATAAAGAGTCGTGCTAAATTTCGCAATTTTCGCGTTACACGGCATAAATTTATTTTTCAAAAGACACAAACAGAAAATTTCGGTACCCTCACCATAACAAACAAGGGAAAACCTAACCATGAGAATTTTTTTATGCGCGTACAGGTGTTTATTGTTTTATTATGTTGTATTTTGTGAATTTTTGACTTTGCAATTCTCAGTGTTTTTTTTTAATTTTTTTTATTTTTCACATTTTTCCTTTCCTTTCTTCTCTTTTCATCTCTGGCGTTTAGAGCAACTAATAATCATTTAAACGAACCATCCACACCGTCAAGATAAGATCCACTGTTCATTTGTCATTATCTTCATTCATATATAAAGAACAATGTCCTCCACAACTGACACGCATAAGCCGTCAAAGCCTAAATCAAGTTCTTCTACTTTACATTCTTCAAGATCAAGACGCAACCCACCGTCACAATCATCATCAACACAATCTTCACAACCTCTTGATGAAGAATCTAGAAAGTTAAAGTCCAAGTATTCGTCGGCATTGTCAACTCTACGCGAGCTGTTCCCAGATTGGAAAGATGAGGACTTATTGGCTGTCTTAGCAGAAACTGAAGGAAGCATTGAAGAAGCTGTTATAAGAATCACTGAAGGTAAATATCTACAATCAACCGTTTTCCAGATGGAACTCCACTAATTTATTATTTTATAGGTCATGCCACTCAATGGGGTGAAGTGAAGAAGAAATCCAAAGAAAGAAGCAAGAAACAAGATCACGAACCTGAGCATCGATCCAGCAATCAACAACAGACAAGATCCTCAAATGTCCCTAGACAACCAGCTCGTGGAGGACCTAAATCAGAGAAACCCCAGGCTGCCCGTACGACTAAACCTCCTAAAAAATCTGCGTCTAATGCTGCATCTGTAAATTCTACAAATTCTGCTAACTCTGCAAACTCTGCTAATCTGAATGCTTCTGCACCATCTGGCCCAGCAAGTTCATCTGCTTCTCATTCTGCATCTACCGCCCCTAAGTCGTGGGCTGAGTTACTTGGAAACAAATCATTACCTCCTACCGTTGAAAAAGAGAAACCTATACCTGTTGAACAACCTGAAGATTTGCCCCAATCTATAACAGTCAAACTTCCCACATCTACTGAACCACCCTCCACATCTGCATCTACAGCTCCCACTGTATCTGAACCCGTCGTTGCTCATTCTGAGCCCGCTGTTGAAACTACTGAACCTAAAGAGAAATTGTCATGGGCTGCTATAGCTGCCCCCAAACCGGCTACTCCTAAGGCCCAACCTAAAAAGATTGCAGCCATTCCTACAGGCCCTGCTGCTCTTACGCAAAATCCTCCGGCTGCTCCTGCTGCCCCTGCTACTGCCCCTGCTGCAGCTCCCGTTGAAGAATTAGCTGCCGAGCCCACTCCTGTTGCCGAGTCTGCTATCCCTGAAGCCCAACCCGAAGTTGTTGAAGAAGCTCCTGCCCCAGAACCCGTTGTTTCTCAGCCTCCTGGTTTAAACAAATCCGAACCCACTCCTATTGAAAACAAGCCCGAAACTCAAACACAATTCAACGCCGACTCTGGAGTTGTACTTCCTAACAATAATCGTACTGGACGTTTGGGCGTTCAATTTGGCTCACTCAATCTGGCTGACGATGAGATTGTTGAATCGGAGACTAAAGCTCCTGTCCAACCTCAGCCTCAAGCACCTGTTCAACCTGAAGAACAAGTCTCTACCGAACAACAAGCTCAACACCAACAACAGCAGCAACAGCAACAACAGCAACAACAACAACACCAACAACAACACCAGCAACAACAACAACAACACCAGCAGCAACCCCCTCAACAACCTCCTCAACAACCTCAACACCACCAACAATATCAACAGCAACAAGCTCAAGGTTACAACTCTTTCAACAGATACAATCAAAGACAAGGCAACAATGGCCAATACAACCAAGCTCAACAGCCTCCTACTCAACCTCAAGCTCATACCCAACATCAACAGCAGCAGCAACAATCTCAAAAGCCATATGACTTGTACGCACAAAACCAATATGCGTATCCTGCTTATAATGCTAGTTTCAATAACCCTGAATTCTATGGCTCTGCTGAGGCCCAAAGATTCAATGCTTATTACCATCCTTATGCTCAACAGCATCCTGATTTGAATCGTAATGTTGACCAAGCTCAGATCGGTGCCAGATATGTCCCCGATAAGACTAATGGAGCTGCTCAATCCCCAGTTCCCGGTTCTTCAGCTTCTATAGCTCCTGCGGATCCTCAACAATTCATTCAGCCTAATATGAATTACTTTGCCAATAATGCTTACTCGCCTTTCTACAATCCTTACTCATATCAACAACAACAACAGCAGTATGCAAAGTTCTATGGTCAGAATTTTTATGTGGGTGATTATCGTCAAGTGCCTCAGCAAGGACAACCTCAAGGTGCTAATGGTCAAGGATTGACTGGAATTTCTGACTTTTTGCAAAGAGACGATAACAAACAGCAGACTCCTAGTTCTCCTCAGACCGGTTTAGTGGGAGTTGCAGGACAACCTCAACAGCAACAACCTGTCGCTGGAGCTCAACCAGGTGGAGCCCAACCAGGTCAGCCTGGCCAATATCCTCAGCCCAACAACAACATGTACGGCTTCTCCGGATATGGTCATTACGGTCAAGGCAGAAACAACAACTGGAATTATGGAAACTAAAATGTGCAAAGTAATACCTGACAAAACTTTTTATAAGTTTATTGTTATTATGTATAATGGAGTGGCGTGCATGTAGAGGCGTGCAATGTTATTATTGTTAACATCATTATTATTTTTATTATTATTATTATTATTTATATAAGTTTGTCGTTTTAATTGAATGAATATTTTATGGATTACGATAGATTTCTGTGTCGCGTGTGTACTAAGATCCTTTCTCTGCCGTTTTGCTAGGAGTAGATTACGATGCGCCATACTCAATTTTTGCTGAAGTGTCGTGGTCTGCATATACCACCTGCTGAGTGTCAAGAGGATATGACTACTAAGTCTTGATATAGAAAGGAATCAAGTCTTACTTTGCCTGACCAGATATTTTATTTTAGAGAACATAACAACATGTCAATATCTATCGGCAAAAAAATTTGACCATTTCTGAAAAGCTATGGTAACAACTCTCGGTCAAAGTCTTACAGCCTGTTACAGATTTAGACCCCGTCAACATTAATTTTTCATCTGATAGTTTTAAGATGAATATGTTCAAAAATATAACGGAAATGGCTTAGGATCTTGAAGTTTCTGTTTTTTTGTTGTGTACGTGTGTTTCCTAATGCATTTTTTTCTTCTTCAATAGACTCAATACCAGTATTAGAGCACCACATAAAGCTTTTAGTTAAGTAGCACTAAATGCAGTAGTAAGTTATAAGCACTAATAATCGAGTTGCATATAACATAACATACGCTCAATGATTTGAGAGATGTGACCTGCACCAGCACCAATTATAAGACCCAAAAGTACAGTAACTCACGGTAAAAACGCGACTTTTTTCGTTTGACATAACGTTCGAACATAATTCCAATATCAAAATATCAAAAAGCATCTACTTTTCCCACGCGTTTCTACAACATGTACAATGGAAAGAAACCCGTCATCTCCTTCTAAATCTGACAACAATAACATCCACTATGAACTTGGTAAAAGCACTGAACGTTTGAGGCAAAGCTGGGAATCTATAATTGCAAAGTACAGCTCGAAAGAGGTCCTATTAAACGGCGATATAGTTGATTTGGAAACTGGCGAATTGGTGGTAGACAATGGTCATTTGAGGAACTTGAGCGGTACCGATGATAGTATATGGAGATATGAAGAAGAAGAAGACGCGAAATCTGATACGGGCACGAAAAGAAAAATATACAAAGAGGAGAGTTTACTCAAAAATAACTTGAGATCTATAAAGTCGAAGCTATTAATAGCAAATGCCAGGAAATGGACGCCAAAATTTTCTGACAGTAGTGACACAGAAGAAGAGACTGAGGAAGAGATCTCTGGCTCTGAGGAGGTTGATAGGCAACTGGATCGTGCCACAAAAATGCATCATGGGAACCAAGTTATAAAAAGGATCAAAGTCAATCGTGAAAGCTCACCAATTAAGCGCTACGCGAAGGATTTTATATTACGGTCTGCTGAGAAAAAATTGAATTTAAACGAACTTTCTAGTGGGAAGAGATATCTGAGCGGAAGTATGTTAAAGAGCAGTCCAAGTTCTTCGAAGTCACGACTGTTGCTAACAAGTACCTTGAGGAGGAGTTCACCAAATATTCCAAAAATTCATGATTTTAATAAGAAAAATGACAATTACGATTATGAATATGTCCATTTAGATAGCGACGATGAGAATGACTATGACAAGATTGACAGGCAAACGAACGAAGGAACGCATAATAAAAAGTATAGAGCTGTGAATCGAGAATCAGATAGTGGTATGCATAGAAATACATCTGGCCATAAGTCTTTACGTGGAAATGTTGTTGCAGCCAAAGGAGAAGATATTACAAACACTATTGACCACTCGGACGACTCGGACGACTCTGAATATCTAGAGGAGGGCCTGGTAGCATCTAACGATGAAAATACATTGAAATTGCATAGCTCCCCCACCGGCGATTTTCGAAAAGCCGACTTAAGTGACGCGACGGAAGGTATACATCAGGCCAATTCGTTGACAATAGACACTGGCGACGAAAGCGATAGCGAGATAAGTAGCTATGAAGAAATTGATAGACAAATGGAGGAAGGAATGCATATTAGAAAGAAAAAGTCGGTAATGAGGGTAGATGACAGCATAGTTTTTGAACATTTAAGTGGATCTGAAGATTCTGAGGATTCTGAAGACTCCGAGGGAGAAATACGTCATGGAACGTATGACGTGAACGAGGAACGTGTTACCATGAATCATCATAACATAAGCAGCTCGGAAGACAGCTCAAAAAGCTCGGAAGTCAACAATTTTGACCACAAAGATTCAAAATCCAGAGTCATGAGTAGTCCAGAAAAAGATCTGTCCCACACGCTCGATTTTGACAAAAATGATAGTGATAGTTTCGTGATGAACCGAGAACTGGGACGGAAACACCACGAATATCAGGGACTTACAAGTTCGAGAAAGGATTTAAGAGAGAAGACATTTTATTCTACAGTTGATATGCGTTTATGAATGAATTTTCTTCATCTACTCAGTCAATGAATTTTGGAATATATCAAGATTGATTGTTTACAATCTTCAATTAGATTCTTTGAAAAGCTTGACTTTTAGTTACAATCACTTCGCATTTTTTATATGATACAAGATCAATTTAGCATAGTATTATACGTACAGTACATACACATGGTTTATCTATACACACAGTATATTTCTATTCATTCAAAGTATGTTGTCGAGCTCAATATGTTTTGATATTTGTTAGCCAGTTCGTTACAAATTTACTATACAATTTGGTTTTCACGAGAAAATCTAACATCGGTATCACACGAAACTTAACATGAATGTCTTAACAGCGTGTAACGCTTCATCAAGCTTTGCATTTTCTTCAACAACCCTTCTACGTACGAGTGTATATCTTTGATCATGGTTTGTTTTTTCTTTAGTTCAAATATAGCCTTGATGCTCTGCTTGTGAGAACAAACTCTCGTCTCAAAGCTCTTTTGTGAGAATACATAATAAGTGTCAAAATTCTTTTCCTGATTAAACCAGAACATCGACATAATAGTATGATTTATCATCTTCAAAGATACGTCTCAAGCTCAAAAACTAGAGCACTCAGCTTATTTTATAGCATGGTCTGTGGCTTCTACTTTTAAAAGTGATATTAAGCATACATGAACAAGTAACCTATATTGAACAAGGTATGGTGCATTTACAGCTTGTTGCTTGTAGTGTAGTTTTCCATAGTCCTGAATAATTCACCGAGATAGTTTTCATCGTTGTCCGCATTCATTCTATCTTCCGTTATACGAAATGTTTTGCGAGCGAATTCGACTCGTGTAATGATGCTGTACGTGCATATCTGTTTATGTGAGATTTTGTAGTATCTTTGTTCAGATTTTACATTTTATACCGTAATTTTTTCAGCATCAACAGGATAACTTTTACCATTTTAACTTTCAAATTGGATTGCAGTGAATGCTATTTTGATTAATACCAACCATGTCCGAAGCCACTGATGCTCAAATTGAGATTTTTGCTTCTTACCTTTCAGAACACTCTGATGACGAAGACTATGATATTGTTGAATCCTCCATTTCGACATCACATCTGGAGTCGCTGATCCGAGACTTAAAACTTCCCAGCGTTTACAATCTTTCTAAAAATCCCGAAGCTTATTATGATCTGTATAGGCGCCTTGATCCTACAGAAAGTGGGCGAATCAAATTTACAACATTTGTGGAAGTTGTGCCTACAGTGCTAGAAGAAGACACTGACACAAAATACAGTGTGGACGAAGAAGAACTAAAGAAAAGATATCCACAATTTTACACGGATTATCTGATGTTTACAGAAGGAGAAGAAAGAGAAATCGAACTGAAAGACCTACAACGGATATCAAACGAACTTAATGATGGCGTGCCGGACAATGTTCTAAGAGATATGATCCAGTTGCATGCATCTAAAGACAACGATACAGTATCGTTCTCGGATTTCATACAAATAATGAAAGCGTTGTTTGGTGAAGATATTTAATTCAAACTTGACTATATCTTTTAAAGTCCTATTGACATTATGACATGGTAACTATCATAAAATGCTATTGCAAAGGTTAGTTTCTTAATCCATACAGTGGAAATATTTCAATCAAATAGGTAAGAATAGTGAGAATATCAGTGTAACTATGACAAATACAAATGTTCATAACGAAAAAAGTGATCCTAATATCCATATCCAAAACGAACATGGAGAGCAAGGTACTTTTGTTTTTATCGTTCGGTGTAAACGGAAAAAAATTGTCCTCATATAAACACACCATCCTTTCCTTTTGTGTATCGTGGTAATTGAGTTGAACATACCTTTTATTACTGTTAAAGCAATAAGCGAAGGAGTTTTTGGGAAAGAAAAAAGATTTATATGAAAAGCGCTGTATGGTCTGAAATATACGCTTGAAACTCAGATTTCTATGTAGAGCCCTATTTATTATCACATGATAAAAGTGGTGAAGTGATCAAGAACTCAATCTTGTGGAAATTGGGTTTAGGGTAAGGGCGGTGCTGGGCTCAACAGCGGCAAGTGCTGGTTCGAACATTGCCCGCATACTTAAAGTCTGATTGAGAACTGACGTTCTCAATTTCCCTCCTTCTTAATCACACTTTTTGAACTAGTCTAGCCTACTACTTTCTATTCAGTCAACAGTAACATTCGCATATATCAAAATGACTCTTTACTACTCAATTGTAAGTGAATGACAAGTCAATTGACTGATTTACGCTCAAGAACTTAATTAACAGGATGGTCGCAGGTATTTGTATTGTTGGTCGCTGAGATGTGCTCTTTCTTTGCTTTGATGGCACCTCTGCCTGATAGTTTCCGCAAGAGAATCATCGTATTTATTCAAACCAGTCCGGTATTTGCTCAAATAGCCCTAGGTTTAAGATTCACCTTTTTCTTCATTTTCATTCTATTTGTCGACTCAGTCAATCGAGTTTACCGAGTTCAACAAGAACTTTCACTGAAAGGTCAGGAAATGCCTCTTGGGGGTGCAGCTGGTTTTGACAGAAACGAGGTTCAGGCCAGAAGATTCTATGCTCAAAGAAACATGTACTTGTGTGGTTTCACATTGTTTTTGTCATTGATTTTATTGAGAACTTCAAGTTTGGTTGTTGAATTGGCCGATGCTAGAGAAGCTTTGGGAAGTAGCACCAGTGATTCTTCTTCGGAAGTTAAGGCTTTGAAAGCTATTATCAAGAAGCAAGAATTAGATTTGGAAAACCTCAAGAAGCAATCCAAAGGACTTTCTGATGAATACTACAAAGTCTCTGATCAGCTCAACGAAAAGCAGGGTGTCCTTCCTGGAGACAAGAAGAATGATTAATCATTCATGTATAAATTCAGGTCGGGTTAAGAAAAATTGCAGAAAATATAACTACAGATAGGAAATTTGCTTGTAAAATCTATGGTGATTTTGTTTCATAAGTTATATTGTCTTACATTCCCATATCATGTCACGAATGTCATTAGTAAATTTATATACGGTAAACAATAAATTTGAAATCTATGAACTCAAGCTAACTTGTGTCAAAAATGATAAGGCTGAAATCTGTCAATTTTATAACATTAAAGTTGACTGAAACTTGAAATTTTATAATCTGTCACAGATTCTTCAAATGTAAATATATAAAACTTGATCAGTATAGCTAAGGTATAAACGTGGGATTTGCAGCAGATGAGTATGAATTTGAAAGCATCCAGATAGATCCTGATATTGCTGTACGTTTTCTAAAAGTTTGCCACTGCTTTTACGATAAAGTAACCTGACAAGTACAGTAGAGTAAAAGCTCTATTTGGTGTAACTGATGATGATTTTTGTCACATATGGGATGGAAATCTAAATGGCCCTACAACGATAGTGACTTTGCCACAAAGAACAGCAAATGCTCTATCCTTCGTTGTTTATTAGATGTGTTGTGATTTTGGCAAATTCTGAAGTTACCAGTACGTCGGGGTTCTCTGCGCAGACTTATGCAGGGACGAGTTCGTTGAATGCCAGCTTCTTTAGCGTATGACAAAAGTATTTGTAAACCTTCCTTATTTGGAGGAACACACTATCATACCCTATTACTTCAAACGTTTCCCTGTCTAGTGTCGTTGACAAAGTGGAACAGAATTTCGCTCTTTGAACAAACTAAATGTGCTTTAATTGAACTTACACAAAAAGTTTGACGCGGTTGATAATGATACTATGGTGTTTTACTTTACATATTGGCGCAGAGAAGTGTGACTACCCTCAACAGAGATTCGAGGCGATGGCTTCGAGTCAAGATGTTTAAATACTGTACATTTTTCTTTTCACATAGATATCAAAAAAGAGTATTCTAATATACCAAAGTGCTAAGTAAAGACAAGAGCATTAGATCTCTTAAACTTATCAATAATGTTTAACAAATTTATTGTGTGTGAATCCTTCAGCATAAGAGTTTTTTCAAGTTAAATGGATGTCTCAGCTCATTTTCCAGTGAAAAAACAAAAGAACACTCTTCTAAATACCTTCAAAAAGTCATTACTGTTTCAAATAGATATTATCTAAGTGAAGATAGACTGACTATCAATACATTTTTTCATCCCCTTGGTAATTCCTGATAATTTTGATTTTTCTTCACAAGTACAGCAATAATGGTCCGAAATTTTAGAATACCATCTGATGCCACCACATCGTATTCTTCTGTACTACCCGCGATTCCAAAGCTTGCTAAGCGAGGTTTGTTATATCTGGCCTCCGTTATATTGTTTTTGGTATTACTGCAAAATACGTTTTTGGGGAATAATCACAACATTTCTCTTGAACCCAAGCACCCATATACTCAGTATGCGAGTGTATTAAGCGTTTCGGAATCCGGAGGAAAGATTGACGTTTTCAAGTTTAAAATGGAGCAGGAGGATACTCCAAAACTGATAAATAGTCACCTACGGTTAGTACGTCATACCAAAAATCCAGATATTATGATTGAAGCTCTAGTGAGATTTGCTGTTGATAAAATACCTGAAGATATGCATCGCTGCAGTCCGATTGTTATCAATGCCCCTCCAACTGAACTTGAAAGAATTCGTCGGTATGTACATTCAAATTTCAACTTTTTCGAATCTTCCACTGTGTTTGTTACAGGCACTGAAAAATCTCTTTACCAATGGGCGTCTATAAACTTTCTGCTTGGAAGCATTGGGCTTTCGGGACGAAAGTCAAGTGTGACTGGTACTATTTTGTCGCTTGACAACTTTCAGGTTATACATGAGCCTCTGTTTAGTGCCAAATCGGATCATACGCTAAAACTAGGAAAAGCTGAGTTTTCCCTTTCGGTGACCAACCCTCTTCGAAGTTTGGCTGAATCTCGAATCATTATGCGAAACTCTGTGTCAGATGTTGATCCATGCCAATCTCCTGGATCTGAATATCATCTGGCAAATAAAATTATCAAGGGTCCCTCAACTCCTCAATTTTCTACTTGCGTTGATCTTGCTAAGTCTAAATTGCCAACTGTCGAAGCGCTTCCTCATACAAGCTCATTGTTCTTAATTGACACTCCAGAAAACTTCCCTGAAGGAATTACTATGGAAATGTACAAAAAATACACTGAAAGGATGTGCAAAGAAGGGTCGAGCTGTGGCGAGTTAGTCTATATCTTGGCCATGCTAGACAGTGGATTTGATGTCGAAGACAGTACCATTTTGATCAAAGCTGAAAAATTTGGAGATTTCAAAGCAGAGTGGGAATTGGGGATTGCTTTGGAAGCAATAGCCAAAGGATGGAATTGCAGAAGCTAAATTGTTTGATTTAGAATTTGTAACGACTTTTAGTTCAAATAGTTGCAGCTCTGCAACAATTATACTTGCAAAAATGTTAACTGACTTTTGCTTCAGTCGACAGTAGACGTTTGTAGAAAAGAAAACATTTTAACCTGTATACCATTAATTCTAACTCTGAACTCATGTGTACAGTACAGGTGTGACGAATGTGAGTTTTTGAAATAACTGTAAAAACCTACAGTTATAGTGAACAAGACATCAATTTTCTATTCCATTAACGTATGGGTATTGAAATAATGATGATAAAAAAATGGGATTTTTTTGGAGAAGTAATGAAAGTAATTTAGACAGTCAGGTCTATTACTTTCATTTTCAATCTGTGACACTTTAAAGCTGATATTACCATAACACAATAGATTTATTTCAGCAAAACGTACCGTACCATCAAGAAAGAAATCTAGATAATAAACAAAAACTAGAATATATGCTAAATTGAAAATAAAAATAATTCATTCACACACAGGTATAATACAAGTCACACATCCTGCAAAATTAGATATTACATGGGGTTCATATGAAATTCTGTCTTTTCTCAAGGTACTCATCGGTGTTTGCGAATTTTCCAGATATCTCAAAAGACACTTTGTTTGGTAATGTCTTGAAATTTGCTTCGACATTGCACCTAATAAAGTACACATAATCTACTCAACATGTCACTTCGCTTCCTTCTCTTCTGTGAATGCAACAATGAGGTAGACAAATGGTTGCTTCACCTTATTCATAAGACGAAGTACACATCACAGAGTTTTATTCCAACATATAATATATAGAAGTTGTTTCAGTTTCACATCGGAGAAGGTATTCATTGTACTTCATACTTAGAGGCTACAGATAAACATCAATTCAGTCAGTCTGGTACCTTGTTATTAAGGTAGAAGTCCAGAAAGTTCTAAAAGCAAGCATAGTGCTATTGTGCTACTGGTGTAGCAAATACAGGACCTTATGTGAAAAAAATGGTCAACAAATGAAACTGAGCTCATGAGCTAGCTGATGTTTTTTTGAGTTGCTATTGTTCCAATTAGAAAACTGGTTTTACCCAAGCAACCATTAATTGTAAGAAAGTTATCTTCATCAACCTGGTCGATATAAACTACAATTTTAAGTAGGATATTAAGTGTGATAAAATAATAATTTTGATACGATTTTAAAATGGTTCTTATAATTATAACGAGCCTTTGGACGGAAAGTAAGACCAAAAATTTTAGTATTATAAAAACGCTTAGACCAAAGTCTGAGACCAAACTATTACTAGTTGATGTAGATTTGAACTATAATGGAGCTCTTTCTCATCTGTCTTCTCAGTTTCGTTGAGTTTGGTTCATTAGACATGAACGGCTGTAGAGTAAATCTAAAGCTGAAAACATCTTCAGGGTGAAACAAGTGACCATTTTTGATCAGAATATATCTGTCGAGGTTGCAATATGTTTTGCAACTTTCCTTGAACTCATCGACAGTATATCTTGCAAGAGTATGTTTTGATATTCTACTTTTACGCCGGTAAATGTCTCTAAAAGAAGTTAAAAAAGAATTAATCAATTTAACTTACAAAGACATAAATAAACGGCCAGAGCCCAATAAATTTCTAAGTAAAATAGCATCAATCGTTTTCTCAATATCTGGATATAATAATCACTATGGTTAATCACAATTTTCTCGCGTTGCTGCTGGCAGCTAACGTGCTAGCTGCACCATTGATCACTCCCGACTCCCAAGTTAAAAAGTCTTCTACTTCTGTCTCTCAAAATGGCGTTACGATTAATCAGGATTTGGACGATAGCGGTTCTGCTAGCTCTTCTTCCAGAACTCTTCCTGATGGAAACCACGAATATTCCATCACGACTGACAAAGGTACAGAAGTTTGGATTACAAACGCAGACGGTGACGAAATATCTCATTACAAACCATACCAAGATCCTTATGCAAGAGGAGGCGAAAACGGTAAACAGCCTACGCAAGTTTCAGCCTCTGGCGACTTAAAGCAGGGAAGTCAGTCCTCCTCACAAAGCTCGACTTCCAATAATTCACAAAATCTAAAATCTGGGAAACAAGGTTCTTCTAAAAGTTCGAAAAGCTCTGTCGGAAATGGGTCTGCCTCCTCATCAGCAGGTTTTGATGAGAACGGTAACGCTGTTGCAATTTCTTCCACTCCAGGAGACAAAATTGTTGTAACTGGTGATGACTACACTCCTCCGTATGATGAAGAAGATAATCAGTCATCTAAACAAGTTCCAGAACTGTTTGGTGCATGCAAACAGTCTACTAATTCTAATACTAAAACAAGTGTTGCTACAGGTAGCACTTTCTTGCCAGGAGCTCACTCTGTGTCCTCAAATAGTAGATTTTTAACTGGAGTTTGCCTTACCACAACCAAGGAAACTGAGACTGGTTCAACCCCTACAAGCACTTCAGCAAAGCCTTCTTCTTCGGCCAATAACAAATTCCTACCCAGAGCTTGCCTTACTTTCTCTTATAGTGAGTTCTCACCTGGAGCTCACCCTACATCATCAAATGGTAAATTCTTACCTGGTGTTTATCTCACATCATACAAGGGATCTGATGCAAATGCAAATCCAACGAGCACCTCAGAAGAAGCCACTATCACTGATACCCCTACCGACAGTAGCTCCTTTAATGAAGTTCACATTCCTTTAAACACACAAGCAGATACCAATAAAGGCATACCTCCTATTGGTAGTGTTCCTACCTCTGTCCAAATGGGTAGTGACATAGTTGTGCCACCCGTTAGCGTTATTCCTAGCTCTGCTCAAGTTGGTATTGATGCAAGTCTGCCACCGATTGGTATCCTTCCAAGTGGGGTCTCACTTCCTTCTTCTAAAGAACCTCAAGTTACAGACATGTCCGAAGCTCCCCTGGAAAATTCTGATAGTGGTGTACCTCCTATTGCTAATGTTCCCAACACTGCCCAAGTTGGTACTGACATAGGTGTGTCACCAATTGATACCCTTCCAAGTGGGGTCTCACTCCCTTCTTCAAAAGAGCCTCAAGTTACAGACATGTCTGAAGCTCCCCTGAAAGATTCTGATAATGTTGTGCCACCACTCGGTAATGTATCAGGTACCAATGAAGAAGTGCCGCCAGTTGGTACTGCTCCAGAGGGAATATCGTCACCTCCACCAGAATACCATGATGTAGTAGACCAACCCGGAGTTGATGATTCGCATTCTCAACAGATAGGTAAGGATACTGGTGCTCCTCCTATGGACGATATCTCAGCTCCTCCTATGGGTGATGTCTCAGATGCTCCTTCTATGGGCGATGTCCAAGATGCGTCTTTATCTTCTCATGATGAAGGGGCTGACGTTTCTGGCAATGGTGGATCTTCTATTGGTAAGAATCCATCAACTGTTCCTTTTCCTCCATCTGATGGGCCGGATGTAACTTCCAGCCCCGGTATTTTGCCTGTTAAGAGGGCTCCTTTTCACTCAACACAAGCCACCACATTTTCTACCAAGGTAGGACAGCCTACTGCTACTTCAAGCCCGCTAATAGTCGAGCTTCCAAATACTATTTCTTCTTCATTTTCCTCGGGTGGGCGATTTCCCAGATCTGCTGGTTTGATTCCTGATATGTTAGGAGGGCACTCTGGGAAAATCAGTGGAATAGTGGACACCATTGGGAATGTTATAGGTTCAGTCAAGTCAGCTATAGGATCTCACGGGGGTGCAGGTTTTCATGGTGGAGGCGGTGGTAATGGCGGCCCCAGTGGATGTAGCACATGTAGTAGTGGTTCAGGCTCTTCCAACGAAAGTCACAACAACAATCAAGGTGCAGGTTCTGCAGGACAATCCTCTTCAGAGTCCTCCTCTAATTCAAATGGCTCCAATAAAGGTTCACCATCCGGCTCTTCTGGCCCATCAAAATCTGATAATGCTGGTGCTGTAATATCTGCTGCCGCCGACATTACCAACAATGTCATTACTCAAGCTGGCGATGCTACCAAAGCTATAGCTTCTGCCGTTTCCAATATTAAAGGCTCTGGCGATTCAAGCTCCAAGGGTTCAAAGGATTCTGGAGAAGCCGGTGCAGGAGCTGCTAAGGATCTGGTCGAGGGTGCTGCGAAAGCTGCTGGTTCACTTGCTTCTTCAGGTGGAGATCTCATTAAGCCTTTATTAGGAGGTTCTGAATCTTCCAAATCTTCCGACAGTGGCAGTGGCAGCGCAAAGTCCTTAACTGACGCCCTAGGGGCCGCTGCTGGAATTGCAGGGTCTTCTTTGAAATCTGCTGGTGGTCTTCTGGGATCTGGTGGCCCTGATGGAGCTTTGAAGTCGGCAACTGGTTTACTTGGTGCTGCTGGTGACGCTGCTGGCGCTTTGAAGCCAGCGACTGATTTACTTGGGTCTGCTGGGAAAGCTGCTGGAGCTCTTGGATCAATTGGAAGTTCTCTTGGAGGTCTAGGTTCTATTGGAAAGTTGGCTTCTGGAGGCGGTTTGATAGGTCGATAAATTATAAAACAGTTATTGTTTATAAGGCGACAACCATTATATATAATATTATCATGTAGTTCTTTATTGATAATACGGTAATTTCGATAAGTACGGGTATAGCTATTGTAAGCCATTCATCCAATGTTGTATGAAAAAATTTCAATCTCAAGCGATAATTGGTTTTATTCAGCGTAATATATACACAGGTTTATATGAGTATCAATGAACGCTTATCATGGCATAATCTGATCGTTTTCCCTGGCCTTGAAATAATAGAAGAACACGATGATTCTAGATGAAAAATATATCAAAAGCATGGGTTTCAAGTCTTCCATGCAGAGGTTTCAATATATAAATTAGGATTCCAATTGCTAGATATCATTCATTTTGTACTCCAAATTAGCTTGTTTCATAAGTTTGAAATACCTAGATTAGTGTGCAGCACGATTGAGAGTTGCCTGTTTTTACAGATAATACAGTACTTATAATTTAGTACTTTGCACTTTGTAAAATCACGTGTTATAATACAGATATTGGATCTTGAAAAAAAAAAAAAACATTGACATTTATGACTTTCGCGATTGTACGCCATTTCGGATTGCAAAAGCATCACGAAAGCCCCACTAATCACCAAGATCATGGCTGACACTTACATTGTTGACAGAGGACTGGTACAGAATGCAAAGTCAATACACGGCATAAATCCATCTTTACTTATCGAGAAGATCATTCGTGAAAGGATTCAAGAAACTGTATACTGGAAACAATATTGCTTTGGGTTAAATTGTGCAACAATATGTGATAGGGTTATCGAAGATGTGCAGTATATTGGCGGCGAATACGGAGGAAATTTGAGAGTCGCACCGTTTTTATGTTTAGTTTTCAAGCTCATTTTATTGCAACCGGAAGATGAAATTGTGGAACTATATCTAGCGCAACCGGACTTTAAGTACTTGAGAGCAGTCGCTGCGATCTATATTCGACTTTTCTACAAATCAGAAAGGATATACCAGCTGCTAGAACCGTATCTCAGTGATTATAGGAAACTAAGGATCAGGGATAACGCCGGTGTTAGACTGACCTATATGGACGTGTTCATCGACGAATTACTGAACAATGAGAGAGTGCTAGGAATTGCTCTCCCAAGAATGATAAACAGACAAATTCTGGAAGATCAAGATAAACTGGAAGCTCGGGAAAGTGAGCTGGCTGATGAGCTTGACTCTGGCTCTGATTCAGACTCATGAGTGAAAATGAAAGCAAGATTTTTCTTTGACTCTCTCCAATTTTAACCGCTCGAGTTGTAAAACAAACTAAAGGCGGAAATATTTCAACGACTTGAGGTTCATTGTGAAACTTTCAAATCTTTGAACTGAACAATCAACCCCATATTGTACCGATATTCTTGATATGAGGTTACCTCTTATAGTATTTCCAAATGATAGGTAATGAATTGTATTTAAAGAAATCTAGAAAGCTTCGGATACTAATATGCGAGAAGTTTGGCATGCTAGAACCAATAGACAAGCGGAAGTATCTATTAATTCTATGATCAATTGCGTACATGGATTAAACAGGCTAGTTGTTTGTTCATTCTCAAAAAGTAGTCTTTGAATCAATTGATGTTCAGGATAGCAAGAATACTGTCTTTTTTAACCTGGTCCCGACATACTGTGTAATTGAGATAAAAAGATTGCTTGCTCGGAACAAAACTGGGCGAAAATTTAGCTTGTTACTGCTAAAAAGCTTATAGAAACCCTTTGAAAAATTAGTCATTATTATAAGGTGTGGGAAAATCAAAGCCGATAAACGGTAAGAAAAGCCTAATATTTTCAAACATTTCTTCAATCTTTTTTTCTTCCTGCCCATAACCACCGTATATCATTCGAAATTATAATCATGACTCAGTATGTACTGATTAACTCATAGCTCGAATTGCTCATCAATTAGGTAGAATTGCTTCTAACTTGCGTCAAGATCTGTCTTGCTCTTAGGATCCGGCTTTGTTGCTAAGCCCACCGTCGATATTTTGGCTGCTACTGACGGCATTGAAGTTACAGTTGCTTGCCGTACTCTCTCCAAGGCTAAGGCTCTCGCTGGTGATGTCGCTAAGGCTATCTCTCTTGATGTCTCAGACGAGAAGGCTTTGGACGCCGAAGTTGCTAAGGTTGACTTGGTCATTTCCTTGATTCCTTACACCTTCCACGCTGATGTCATCAAGTCTGCTATCAAAAACAAGAAGCATGTTGTCACCACATCCTACATTTCTCCTGCTATGCTTGCTCTTAAGGAAGAAGCTGAGAAGGCTGGAATTGTCGTTTTCAATGAAATTGGTTTGGATCCTGGTATTGATCACTTGTACGCTGTTAAGACCATTGACGAAGTTCACAAGGCCGGCGGTAAAATCACATCTTTCCTTTCTTACTGTGGTGGTCTTCCTGCTCCCGAAGATTCCGATAACCCATTGGGTTACAAGTTCTCTTGGTCTTCCAGAGGTGTCTTGCTTGCTCTCAGAAACCAAGCTAAATACTGGAAGGATGGTAAGATTGAGGAAGTTTCTTCTGAAGACCTTATGAGCACAGCTAAGCCTTACTTCATCTACCCCGGTTACGCTCTTGTTGCTTACCCTAACCGTGATTCAACACCTTACAAGGAGAGATACAACATTCCCGAAGCCGACACCATTATCAGAGGTACCCTTCGTTTCCAAGGTTTCCCAGAGTTTATTAAGGTTCTTGTCGATATTGGTTTCTTGAGCGACGCTCCTGTTGACTATCTATCTCCTGAAGCTAACAAGGAATCTCCTCTTGCTTGGAAGGATGCTCTTGCTAAGGTTCTCAATGCCTCTTCTAACAAGGAATCCGACCTTATCTGGGCCATCTCTTCTAAGGCTCACTTCAAAGACAATGCCGACAAGGAACGTATCTTGTCTGGTTTCAAGTGGTTGGGTCTTTTCAGTGATGCACCCATTACTGCCCGTGGTAACCCTCTTGACACTCTTTGTGCCACTCTTGAAGAAAAGATGCAATTCGGTGAAAACGAACGTGATTTGGTTATTCTTCAACACAAGTTCGGTATTGAGTGGGCTGACAAGACCACTGAAGTCAGAACTTCTACTCTTGTTGAATACGGTGTTCCCGGTGGTTACTCCGCCATGGCCAAGTTGGTCGGTGTTCCTTGTGCTGTTGCAGTTAAGCAAGTTCTTAACGGTACCATTTCTAAGCCTGGTATTCACGCTCCTGTCACTCCAGAGTTTGCTTACACTCTTTTGGATGAGCTCAGAGATTCTTACGGAATCAAGCTCATTGAGAAGACTCTCTAAATTTTTAATAAAATTTATTTGGTTAGTTGAAGTGTGTGATTGAGCTAGATATATCTTTATGTAAATTAGGAAAAATATATATTGATGATTATTGAATATCGGTAGTATTGTAATGACGGCTATTTTAGTAACTTAGATCTGAATTCAAAATGGAATTCCAATTTGGGAAATGTGCCTGATTTAACGGTTACTGCATTTCGAGTTTCTTTTTTTTATATGATTCTTGAAGTAACGATCTTGTTATTTATCTACCTGTGTTAACTTATATTATTGCAATTAATATTAGTTCTCTTCTTCATGTATTGAGTTTTGCTTTTAGCGTACTTCCATGACCCCACTTATCCCTAAAGCTTCATAGTAAAAATTATCAGCAGTTGCAGTTTGGTTCATTCAGTCAAAACAGGTTCAACTCCACTACCCTGCCAGACTAGTAACGTAACATCAGCTGAATTATTTTGGTGCTTCCACTTCCACATTTGTGTCTACTTTGATAGTTTGACAATGAACAGTGGAAGCACATGGCGTCGTGAATGGATTGACAGATTGGTTAGTTTTGAGCAAGGGATTGTTCGAATGTGGTGATTGTGATGTAATATTATTATGAAGGTAATTGTGGCGGAGTAAAGTGGGTTCTGCAATATATATAGATACTGTACAGTAGTAGATTAGGTTTTTGGGGGTCGGTCACTGAAAGGTATAGATAAGTTTGGCAGCAGCAAGAACTGAGCAGTGATATCTCTATTGTAGCTAGCAGAGCTCGTAGGTTATTCAAGCACACTGGATCTTCCTGTCTTACAATGTATCTTATACTCAATTTTATTTACGCTCTTAGAAAGCGTGTTCAGCTTCTTCATGTTATCAAACTTCGAGAAATCCCGTAAAAGTCGATTCCTTCACTTGACGTGAAATTCTAATTATTGACAAGTAAATTTATCTAAAATTTCTGAGCAGCCTTATTTTAGCTTTTTTGGTAGCCAATTTGACTTTAAATGCCAGACCAAAGAATCTCATGGCACTTAAGGGGTGATAGGCATAAATAAGCGCACACACGGGAAAGATGATTACTGGAGATCGCCCAGGGTTTACTAGAAAAATGAGATTCAGGAACGTGCAGATTTGACAGATCTTCCTTTTTATTCTGAGGGAGCCAGCTGGTGGATCGGTTGAACCAACATATTCATCAGTGGAGTCGAGAAATTTATATCGGCAACGACAAAGAAATGAAAGACCTTTAACGTTACAATTGGAAAAAAACGCCGAGTTGAGGCACCGTGCCAGAGGATATAGGGGGGAGGATTGAGAAGGTTCAAGTGATGTGAACTAGGTTGTAGTAGGAAATGTTGTCGCACAAATTGAGTCTGTCTGATAACTAACGAGCTGAACGAAGCATGTTAGATCAATCGTCATATAAAAAACAAGAGGTCGACAAGTCTGGAAAGGTTTTTGTATATTACGGATTAGTTGGGCGCTATTTCGGTAGCCTAGGCTAGCTTTAGCGAGAGATTTTACGGCCAACTAGCTGTTTTTCAACTAACCTACTCGAATGAAATCTGTGTACAAACTACTTCATTCATACTCAACACGATGGAATAGTCGATAACTATGATTTCACTGGAATTTAAACATCCCTGAAATTTTATTTTTCATCTAAAACAAATTCAAAATAATACGCATTTCGCACAATGTTCGTTTATTATTATTATTATTATTATCTTTCCATTCCAATCTCCCAAAAAAGTGGTACTCTTTACCCAAAATATAAACGTATCTGTACCATGTCATGAGCCCGGGGACCATACCCCTTTTCCCGCATCTTCCCACGCTTGTTGGACTTTCTTTCGAGTCTCAAAATGCAAATAAACTGTTGTAGTCTATTATCTGTTAGTAATTTCATAATATACGTCAATACAATATAAATACTGGCCACTTTCCCCTGCTCATCTTTCTCCCTTAATGTCCTCGAATATTTCGATTTTTTTTTCTCATTTTTGTCTTACCACTGGCAACAGTTTCATCTGTCAAACATAGAGGTCCGCAACCCCACTAAAAATTGATAAATTCAATCCTAAGGAGGTGAATTCTAAATATTCAGCATTCTTTCACAATTCTTTCAAAAAGCCATACTACAGCTCGGAAAAAATCACAATACAAACCTAATCGGTTAACCTCAATACTACACACTATACAATGCCTCACATTATCGAAGCTCCCAAAAGACCTGAACGCCCAGCACAACCATGGGGACCTGGTGGTAGACCCAACAACTTACCTCCGGTAGCTGGTTCTGGCATTGCATTTTAGGCCACACTTTTCAGGCTCTTTGTTAGTCACTGATCCAAGAAACACAAAATCTTCTTTTACTGATACAAGCTCTTTGATACAAAAGAGAGAAAGGAATACTCAATTACAAAAAGTAATGCTTGGAAGCAGGTTTGGGCCAACTCCCGTAGTGGAGACCGATTTGTGGAGGGCCTGTGGTTCGGATAGCTTCTACATGGTGTGGAAAACTACTTATTTATAAGGGGAAACAGGAATAATTTGTGGTAATTGTTGGAAATAGTCATGGCTTGATACCACACAAAAGACAAGTCCCTGCAAATATCTCTTATAGAGATAGAGCTATTAGACATATAAGTTTACACATGATGTATTGTGCAGGTTTTGTGGTACACAAAGGCTTATATAACTTGGAATTGAATTTATATTTGAAGGAAAAACTGGTACGTTGTTTATATCGGATTCTTAACCTGCTTTAAGATGTTTGTTCCTGGTTCTAACATATTTCTAGGACGTGTTGAAGTCCAGGTAGTTAGATTTATAATTTGTCAAAGTTTATCATTGTTAGTTCAAGGTTAGCTTGAGATGTGTGAGAATTTCTAATCATGATGCGCCTGGTATAAAAGAAGCATAAGGCTGTCAATGTTTATTTACAAAATGTGCAGTCACTAGCTACAATCCCAATACAAATGTTTGCTTCATACGATTGTTGCAGTGCTCAGGCTTTTGTTGGTGATCAGGATATTGTCTTGATTGATTGTACCTTGTCCTGGATCCATTGCAGAACCTGATTATAATGGTTTCACCATGTAGTGTGTTATGCTCCTTCCTCGTTATGGTAGCACTCCCTATACACAATTCTCACAACAAACAACACTATGAGAAAACATATTCTCCACAGCCAAACTTATGAAAATTCCAGTTAACAATAGTGTACACACTGTAGTCTAATGCTGCTCTACCTGAATAATATCAAAGCACTTAGCACACCCACTTTTTCCAAGCAAAGACCTAACCCACACTCAATGACAAGTCAGTCTAGCCAATAATGAAATCTTTTTTCCATTCAGAGTTGAATCTTGAGGAATATATATAAAACAACACAATCATCCTTGTTGTTTCTATAAAACTCAGCACTGTGTGGAACTACGGAGAGTAACATAGTAGGATACAGACGAGAAGATTCAACCGGAGCAAATTTTTTACTCATACCAGATCACATTCAAACCTCTGAAAAGTTTTAGCACACCCCCCGAATATCAGATACTCCAAACACACCCACATACTCATACATTCTACTCACTCCCCTCTTCTGCATCATTTACTCCAAGTGTTTTAATGCAAACCCCCACGAACTTATAGACAGCTCACTGACCTCACGGATCAAAAAATGAATAAACAGTCTATTAGTGCCGTGCAAAGTGTTTTTGCAAATGGCTATCACCGGATATCAAATTCTATTCATACATCCCCAACTATTTCGAGATTTCCCTCACAATTATTGGTTATCCGCTGTTTTTCAGGCTCAGCCGCGCTATGGGCTAGGGCGCCCACAACAGCGCCGTTGTGGTGTACTTCACCAAAAGCATTTAAAGATGGTAGATTCTCGTGTTTACGTCGCAAAATTTCTTCTTCCTACTCTCTGGTCTCTCATAAATTACGTCAACATAAATCATACTATTCCACAATGTCTCAATCAGATCGCGATATACTACCAAAGGGCCTTACTCCTGTCCACTATGACTTGAGAGTGTTCGACATCAATATCCCTGAACTTACCTTCGCCGGCTCAGTTGCTATCGAATACACCGTCCAAAAGTCTAGCCAAACAATCTATTTGAACGCGAGAGATTTGGAAGTTACCAATGCTAACGTCGTTGTCACCTCTTCTAAAACTGAAACCACAATTCCTGTTAAAGATATCACTTACGATAAGCCCTCTGAGGTTGTGTCAATTAACTTGGCTTCCCCAATCGAAGAAGATGCCACCAAAGTGGTTGTCCAAGTCAACTACAAGGCGATTATTCAAACGAATATGGCCGGATTCTACAGATCCAAGTACAAGGACCAAGAAGGTAATGATGCTGTCATGTTCTCCACTCAATTCGAGGCAACTGATGCCAGACGTGCTTTCCCTTGTGCTGATGAACCCGATCTTAAGGCTACCTTCGATGTCTCAATTGAGGTTCCTGAAAACTGGACTGCTCTCAGTAATATGCCTGTTGTTTCATCTTCTGCTCCAGGAGATGGCACAAAGTCTGTTGAGCCTTCTAAGGATGTCAAGGTTGTCAAGTTCGAAAGAACTCCTATTATGAGTACATATCTGCTTGCATGGGCTATCGGTGATTTTGAATATATTGAAGCTTTCACCGAACGTTCATACAACGGAAAGAAGGTTCCTGTCAGAGTTTACACTACAAGAGGTCTCAGCAAGCAAGGTGAACTTGCTCTTAACAGTGCTACTAAGATTATTGATTATTACTCTACCCTTTTCGACATTGACTACGCTCTTCCCAAGGCAGACCTTTTGGCTGTCCATGAATTTTCTCATGGTGCTATGGAAAACTGGGGTCTTGTCACTTACAGAACCACGGCTGTCCTTTTCGATGAAGAAACTAGCGCTGCTGCTTACAAGACTAGAGTCGTTTATGTGGTTGCACATGAGCTTGCTCATCAATGGTTCGGTAACTTGGTGACCATGTCGTGGTGGAGAGAATTGTGGCTTAACGAAGGCTATGCAACATATGTCGGTTGGTTGGCTGTTGACCACTTATATCCTGAGTGGAAGGTCTTTTCAAGATTCATCTCTGAAGGTCTTCAATCCGCATTGAGTTTGGATTCTCTTAGACAATCTCACCCAATTGAAGTCCCTGTCAAGTCTGCTCTTGATATCGATCAGATTTTCGATGCTATTTCTTACCTTAAGGGTGCATCAGTTATTCGTATGGCATCTAATATGTTGACTGATGAAGTGTTTGTCAAGGGTGTATCTAACTACCTCAAAAAGCACTCTTACAACAACGCCACTACTCTTGATCTTTGGGCTGCCTTGTCCGAAGTCAGTGGTACTGATGTCAACAAGTTTATGAGCAATTGGACTTTGAAGATTGGTTACCCTTTGGTCACTGTTACTGAGAACGAAAACGGAGATGTTGTGCTCAGACAGGACAGATTTTTGGCTACAGGTGACGTTACTGAAGAGGAAAACCAAACTTTGTGGCACATTCCCCTTTTCTTGTCTTCTGGCGCAGGTGCTGATGACAAGCTTACTCAAGCTACTCACTTTGACACTCGGGAGATTACTATTCCTGGATTGGCCAAAGAGCCTTTCTTCTTGTTGAACAAGGACCAAGTTGGTGTTTACCGAGTCAACTACTCTAAAGAAAGATTAAGCAGCATTGCCAGCAACATTGATAAGCTTTCATTGAATGACAAGATTGGAATTATCGCTGATGCTGCCTCCACTGCAGTGGCCGGTATTGGTAGCACTTCAGGACTTCTTGAAATAATTTCAGCTCTCAAGAACGAGGAAGACTATGACTTGTGGACTGAGATTTTCAAGAGACTTAATTCGTTGACTAGCGCATGGTTCGAACAGCCTCAAGAGGTTAGAGATGGATTGAACAAGTTTGTCCAATCTGTTATCGATGTTAACCTTAACAAACTCGGATGGGAGTACAAAGATGGCGAAGACTACCTCACAGGACAATTGAGAACCTTGTTTATCAGTCAAGCCGTATCTTACAATGTCCCCAGTGCCGTCGAAAAGGGTAAAGAGTTGTTTGCTAAATGGAAATCTGGTGACAAGAAGGCTGTCCACCCAAGTTTGAGAGGGGCAGTTTTCCGATCAGGATTGAAGGTTAGTGGGGCTGAACTTAAGGAAAACTACGAGGCTATTTTTGAGGAAGTCAAGAACCCATCTTCTGTTGATTCGCGAGAAATTGCCTTGTCTTCTTTGGGTAAAGTTAAGGATGAGGAGTTGATTGATTTGGGATTGTCTTACATTTTATCAGATGTTGTCCCCAAGCAAGACACACACTCGTTGGCTGGATCTCTGGCGGGCAATGCAGACGGACGCTGGAAGACTTGGAACTACATTAAGGAGAACTGGGATGCTATCCACACCAGATTTTCCACGAATATGGTTGTTCTTGACAGACTTGTTAAACTTACGTTGCAACACTTTTCCAGCCAAAAGGCGTATGACGAGATTGAGGAGTTTTACAAGGACAAGAATAATCATGGGTACGATAGATCGTTGGGTCAAGTGTTGAATACCATTAAATCGAATAGTCAATGGATTGAGCGAGATGGGGGAGTGGTTAGGTCATGGTTGGAAGGTAACAAGTATTTGTAATGATTTTGGATTTATAATTATTTTGAGTTTATAATATTAATTGAGTTGAGTTGAATTGAGTTGAACTGATGTGTATGAGTATAAGTAGTAGCAGTACGGTATGTTTGCTACGAATTGAAATTTGCTATGTGCATCTACGGGAGAAATCTTTTTTAGAGTTTGTACAATATCCATAACAGAAAGGAAATAAATTGCGTCAGACGGATATGAAAATAATGGAAATTATAGAAAACTCCGATCTGACAATATTACGACTCGCTACTATTACTATTGCTACTATTACATCTGGCCTGATGAAAGGTCACAAGTGGTCAAATTTTGGAGTCTGTATGGTATTAATAACATAAATGACATGGGAGAGATGGATTTGTATTATGATATTGTAACGTTAATGGAATGGAGATATGGAAAGTGTTCTGTAGTGAAAAGGTCTAAGTGAGCCATAGCTTTCTTGGTAAGTCGTTATTTACTACAGAAGTAAGGATGAAGTTATGGTATACAGGTGTTTGTTTACTGAATCGTGAAATCAGGGTGGTCTGGAAAAGGAATTTACTGTGTGATAAGAAGTTCATAATAAATAAAAATCGTTCAATACATTAAAAAATAAAAATAAAAGATGCATATGAAGGGGGTAGATATGTAGCAAGATGATGATGATGATGGTGAATGTATATATAACAAAAACAGCAATAAATAAATAAATAACAAGTTTTATTCACACTTGTAAACAAGAAACCCAAAAAAAGTGTCCATTGCTTTCTTCCTTTTTTCCTAACATATTTCCGTCGTCACCACATCAGCAAACCTCACCTTTTCCGTTCGCAAATTTTTATCACCCGCGCTTGGAACATCTTTTCTTCCTTCCTTGCCAGCCGCGACCAGTATACTTTTAACGCCAGATTTGGCCATTGGTTTCATGACATACTCCTGGACCATTTCAATTTCGACCTCTTCCAAGTCCAAATCGTCGTCGTCCTCATCATCGTTCCTTACGTCCTCGTCGTCTTCCTCATCCGACGACGACGAGTCGTAAATAAGCGTTGGTTCTTCTTCATCGTCATCATCATCGTCGTCATCGTCGTCCTCTTCTTCTTCGTAGATGGATACCAGCTTGGGCTCGCTGAACACGCGTGCCGGTTGGTCGTCGTACAGCGACACTGGTTCTTCCTCGTCGTAGTCGACAACGGACATTTCCTTGAACGGTTTGGTTGAGGGCGCCGCCGATGAGCGCTTTTGGGATTGGATGGTGTCGAGGAGGTTGTCAAGGAGGTTTGCGTGTGAGACTAGACGGCGGAGGTCGTGGTCTGGCTTGCGGACCTGGCGGTCTAGTTTTGAGCGCGCTTGGAATGCAAGGTAGTATAGTGTGTTTATGTCTGACATTGTGTATGTTGTTGTTGTTGTTGTGGTTAGATTGGTATCGGGTAGATGTATGTAGACGGTACAATTTGTGATTGTGTATGGTTGGTTGGTTCGATAGTTGTTGTTCTTTTGATAATTTGGATCTTTGATGTCAAAGTAATAATGAATAGATAAAATATACAAATAAATAGATAAATAAATAAAAAAGTAAAAAAAAAAAAATCTCTCTCTCCCGGGAATCTCATCCATATTATATACGTAAAGATTAAATCCATCGTTTTTACATTTCTTTTCGGTTTTCCCTATTCACTTCCGAGCAGGTGAAAATAAAAAAATAAAAATAAAAAAGGCCGGGAATAACTATGAGTAAGAAAATAACGAAAAAAAAAAAAAAAAAAAAGTTTATTACTCAGTTGTTCCTTACGACGGTCCGACTCAACTTACGACAACAACAACAACTGAGTTGTTACGCGCGCTGAATAATACGCAGTCATAGCTAAAGTTGTTGTGCTAAGAAAAAAGAAAAAGAAATTTTCTATTGAGTCAAAGAAATGGATTAGTAACTAACTGGCAACATTTCTTTTGTTGTTTCCCAATGCACACACCATGACAGAATAACCGTGGTGTTTATTTCATTCTTTTTTATTAATAATCGTTTTGTTTATTAGTAGAGATGGATTGAAAAACATTTCCCAATAAATAATTAGAAATCAATTCCAACATATACATAAGGGTCTTTGAATTGTCAGATCCATGACGATAGAGATGTGGTTGTATTTGTCAAGATTTAGAGATATTCATCTCATTGATAAATCATCACACTGTTGTAGATGATGTGGTTGCTACGGATCTTGTTCGTTCGGTCGGTCGTTTGGTCGTTCGGGAGAACAGACAAGGCCTGAATTGTAGTGAATTGAATGAATTGAAAACGAACAACAATAAGCTCTTGGCTGTTTCTGGGTTGTATACGGACTACATAATAACTTTATTTGCTTGTCGGGTTTTCTTTGCTACTTGCTACTCCCGTGAAAACCGGGTTGTTTGAGTGTTCAATATATCATCACGACTTATAAAGATAGATAAGATAAAAATATATTATATAACTTACAAGTAAAAACGATTGCTCACTCATTCATTTATTAGATCAACTAATCCATCCATCCATACGGAATATCTGTTCTCATATCCAACCCCCAATTTTTGAACCTCAAACCTTAGAACCGCTCGCTCTCTTCGGAATCGGGAAATATAAAATTCCCAAGCAACTTTAACAAAGCCGGTAGGTAAGGCTGTATTGCTACCACTTCGGACCAACTATGACTCCAACCCTAAGCTCAGCCAAGTACTGTAAGAGAAAAAAAAAAGATACTGTATACTTTATTTTACACATATAACAAACACGTAGAAAAAAAAAAACCTGACGTTTGACTCATAAAGGTGTCAACAGCCATCACGCAAGCCTTGCCTAAGCCTAAACCTAAGCCTATCCACCAGTGCGGTATGCGTTTGTTTGTCCGTTCATTACCCCAGACGGAGAAGGAGCAACTATATAAACACATTATTCATTGAGTACATACAAAAGAAACTGACTAAAAACAACAAGGCTAGAAATCAAAAGTGTGGTCATTGACTTTTTGACTTGTGCCAGCTCTAAACGGGTTTTGACGGACTTTAAATGTTCCAGCAAACAGGTAAACCCGTACAAAGAGATAGAGAATACCTTACACTTCGAAATCCAGAAATAGAGTGGATAGTATACTGTTCTCTACTGTTCTGTACTTTGTAAGTATACTAAGGAAAAGTTTTCAGGCCATTCTATTCTATTCTACGACATTGTATGATTATTAGATGGGTTACAGTTGTATATATCACAACTTTCACAGTAGTAGTAATGGATTTATACATTATGGTAAAGAATATACTGGTCGTTAGGTTGATTCTGGAAAAGGTGAAATCTCAGTTCTATTTACAAACGATAAATGAAAAGAAAGAAAGAGAATGCAGCAATTGAATTGAGTTGGACAGGAAAAGGGAATCTATATAATCTCAACTACCGAGCCCATTCTCATTCTAGTTAAAAATGAACCTGATTATATATTTTCAATTTTGACACACGGCAGCGGTGTGGTCAAAATATTTGTCTCTATACCGGTCGGTATATACATTCTCAGCGAGCGTTTTTTTCAAACTACCGTACTCTTTTTTTATTTCAATTTTTGTATTTGTAACCCATAATGTTATTGTAAAATTGATAAAAAAACTTCCCTTGGTACTTAGATTTTCTTACTACAGGACCTCCCGAGTTTTGTTCACTCATCATGATCTGACAGAATTGGATTGCTGGAGAAGAAAAATGAGAAATGAGAAAACCAAGCATATGATATAGACCAAAAGAAATATATAGATGAGACGGAATTTACTGTTTCTGGTGCATTTCATTTCATGTCATCTTGATGGATTTTGCTGAATATATGGACACACTTTGTTTTCGGGATGTATCTACAGTAGGCTGTCAAATAAATTTGGTTTTCTAGGGTAAGTTACCGGTATCCGATTTCGGTATATTATCGTTTTTTTAATTTTTTCCTTGTGATGATTAAAAATTGATCCGACCGGTTTACCACCAATATCCAAATCCTTTACAGATACAAGAGTATGGAATAGACAAACATATCCATAATACAATAATAAAATAAAAATTTAGCACCAGGTTTTGGTGTACCTCTGTCACAACCACCATACGGTTCGGACCTTGGTCCTTAGTGTAGGTCCAAAAAAAAACATCCACCGGTTCCCAAAATCAAATTCAATCGAAACCCCGTCTACCTGTTCTTGAACAAAGTTTATTTTTATACCTGAACTCACAGTCCACGGTCCATTCCAAAATGCATAGCACAGCATAGTAGTAATTAAAATTTAACGTGATACCGGTACATCATCGGTTATATTATACGGCATGTGCAGTACTGTGTGCACTTTGTAACCATACTGTAGTTCGGGACTTTTTCTCAATCCAATCTACAACTTGTTTACATATCGCCAGAAACAGTATTATTCAACGAAAAAAAGGTGTTGGATAACTTTTATACAGCTTTTTTTTCACGTGCAATTTAAAAAAACTTGAAAAAAAAAAAAAAAAAAAAAAAAAAAAAAAAATTAGGTGAGGCAGGCAGGGCTTTCCGGAACCCATTTCCGAGGTTTTTTCTTTTGACTTTTCCCAATCAAAAGTTAACTTTATCTAAGTCTTGAACTTGAAAATAACTAAAAATATAGAGCACACAATGTCATGTTGGTGTAGTTTAGTAGAAGGCTCATTTACAAAAAACTAGGAACGGAACTGTACCGTAAAAGCGATACTGAACACGATCATGGTATGTCCTGATCTGGATAAAATTTGGTGCTTTACAACTTGGTACACTCCATTTTATGGTGTGAAGCGGAGTGCTGGTTCTGTGTTGGCATGGGGTTTGTTAATATGGTGAAAAAAAAGGGGGGGGTTCGTGATTGGGATGTTTTGTGCAAAGAAGATGTGAATTTAAAGTGGGCGGAACGGTGGTTGTACTAGTAATGGGAACAGGATTGGTTGGTAATTTGTATATATGGACAGTGTGATATATTTGGCTCCATTTGCGGATACAACTAAAAGAAATTGAATGGCATGGATTATCTTAGACAATGTAAAAGAAAAAAGGACATGTAAGGGGAACACAACTATCTGGTTTGACAGTCTCCAATTGTTTGGTGATTTTCCTGTCAATTCATGTTCTCCTTTTCAGAGACCCGAATTTAGATGACATTGTATAAGTAATAAGGGCCATACTTTTTTACAATAATCGTTTTGGACTACTACGCACTTTACAGATATGGTAGCTGTTTATACTATTATACTATATGCGATACCGTAATATATATTATAGTAAATTCCGAATGTCGACATCTCCCAAGTGCCAGGTTAATGGCATTTCATGATGCACTAATTGTACAGTGTAGATTCTGTTCAACTCGCAAGAAAAAATAGTGACAATTTTAAAAAAAATCTGTACTTTGCACAATCTACAAATCTCCTTAGGTTAGTTACCGAAATATATCATGAAAATGTAACTAAAACACCTTTTTGCTTCTGTTCCGGTCCTTCTTTTCAAAAGTTATAGTACACTTGGTCACAAGGATCGTGCAGTACAACGCGACCCAATATTTATTCAGTACGCTGTCCCAGTTCCATCCAAAATACAAAAGTAGTGCAGTTTTGGAAAAATAATAATAAAAAGACTCGTTTTAGGGAAGAGTTATTTTTTCTTCTTAGTTTTCGGTCTATTGTGTAAACGGTCTTGAGCATTGGCTCCTTTATCTGTTCTTTCGTTTTGGAAACAAAATGAAAAATGATAGGTAAGTTTAGATCCCGAAATAAAATTTGTATGCTGCGCCGGTTTGGGATGATGTTGGGGTATGGCCCAGTGTGTGTCTGGACGCGGATGCATGTGAACCACGATATCTATCACAGCTCGCGCTTTTAGCATTTCCAATTTTCGAGTACATATTATGGTATCAGATTAGAATACAGCTTCTATTCAAATGGTGTTTACTTACGATGCACCCTCAAATTGAATCTGTACAAGTATAAATCATCAACGTTACGTTCCAAAACATATATTTAAAAAACCAGTATATAATGGTTATGTACCTTCTAGCTAAGCCCATTTCCTTTTTAGACATTAGAAATGTTAAAAACGATAAAGCGTTATTCTGTATTAATGTTTTCAGGTGCACACACGACAGCTCATCTATTTAAGCCAGTAGGCGGTAACGACGTTTCGGACGCAGGTTCAGGTTCCCGTCTTTAGTATGAGGTAATCCAGATATCCTACAAGGATGTCCACTCCACACATGGGGACATTTTTTGTGACCTATTGAAAAGGAAGATTTGCTTGCACCAACAAGAAACAAATGAGAAACTACGTGCAACTACTATGATATTATTAAATGAATGGAATATATGCACTCACAGCCCGATTGTACAGTACGTACTGTATAGACTGAGTCTGCATGGGCTAAAGTTTAGAAACGTGTTCATGTGTACGTAAAGAGGGACTTTTTGGTTGGGATGTGGATCCTTGGATCTGATTGGATCCTTAGAAGTGAAGGAGGGGATGATGGTAATGGTCTGCGGGACTGATGAGAGGATAAAAAAGAACGCAGTTACTACTGAGACAATGGTCAAGTATCATGAGTCGCTATGCGATTGCGGGTGCGGTTGCGGTTACTAGCTTTACTCGTGTTTGATTGCGGACTTTATTGTAATGGTGGTTCTTTCTGTCCCTGTTGGGATTATTGGATTATCTATGTAGTTGAAGAGTATGAATGAATGGTGAGATATATTCAAAGGTACTGTGCAATATTTCAGCAATTCTCTCGTACTGGAGATGTAGGAAACACTGAATCACAATCTTGCTACGCGTTTGTATATACCACAAGCAAGCGTATTTACTATTCTTTAAATTTCACTCATCAATAATACCAATTGATATTACACACACACACACACAACTCTTTCATAAACAGAAATTGACAAATTCTGTGCGTTGACGATATGCACCCGCGAAACCAAGGACGATGGAATTTTGTCCAAGTTCTCGAAAGAAAGAAATAAAACGCATAGAAGTCTACAATATCCATATTATTCCTGAGCACATGAAATTTTAATTTTGTACTGTAGCTGGTCGGAACGGAACAAAAGTTTTTTTTGCTTGGGTGTATGGTACGGTAATTGGGAGAACTTAGGTTTGGTCGTTGCTTGGCTTGTCATTTTTTTCTGGGTTTTTAGATGTTTGGGTTGGGTTGGGTTTGGGGAAGAAAAAGCGTTGTTGATCTTAGATTTTCTCCGTATTCATCAAGGATTAGAGCACGCGTAGTTGTCCTGTTAGTGTGTGAAAGTCAAGGAGAACAAGCAAGATAAACGTACCTGTAAGCTTCTTAGTCCAAATACAAGGAGAGGCGAGGTAAGTGTATAAAAGAGCTAGTTATAAGTAACGAAGACCAGAGTAAACGCGATTAGGGGCCAATAGGGTCAACAGAGGTAGCCTTAACGAACAGATAGTGAGTCTTTTGTAATGAATATTTAACTTAACTTATTAACAGGAATACAAGATAGACAAACAAATATATATACTGGCAGTAGTGACTGCCATTGTAGTTGAGTCAGCAAACCCAACCCTCTATAATAGGTGACATAAGTCTAAAATTCCAACAGTTGAAAGGAGAGAAAGAATGGGTGTTGGAATCGGAATGCCTGGTTTGCGTAGGTAAATAGGATATTAAATTTTGGAGAGATTTGGTTGACTATTGCAATGGATTGATGGTTCCGAGGGTTGTTGGCTGCGGTGGTAGATCTTATCTGATTATTCACATGCCGGTACGTAGTACAATTTACGATTGTGCAACAGTTTAAGTTTTGAATTGACGGCTGTACCTATCTCTTGATATTCGGCACATATGGTGGATGGTTTGATGTTGCGGTTGGTATTATTACTATTTAGTATTTACCTTCATGTATCTCGGCACTAGACATCAATCTTATTCTCGTCTCGATCCGACCGATAAACTTGCCAATCCTCATACGCTATAAACTGATATCGTACTGTACTAGCACGTAGCATCAATATCTCGTATCCGCGAACCATCCAATTCCAACGGCCCGCCAGCAATCTTTCCATACCAGCACAGCCAGCATGAATAACGCTCTTAGTTTGCTATAATGCAACAGTAAATCCTTAATACTAGTGCCGACATCTATTTCATTCAATACTATTTTCTCTTTATAAGAAAAATACCGGTCCAATGCGACAACAGATGTTCCGATGGGTTTTCGTTCTTGGTTTGCATATTATGGATACCAGTTTGAATGGCATACATGCGTGTGTTGTTGGTTTTACTATGGTGTGTTGTACCGATTTGCTGGATGGAAAAATTATTTAGACTCGTGGGCCGTTGATCGTCAATTGAAACAAAGGAGGGTTTTCTGTCCCATCGTCACCCTGATGATTCTTGAAAAGACTACAGGTGATCTCAATAGGTTGTTTTCCACGTTCATGGTGATTGTCAGTGTGTAAATCGCGTCCATCATGCTCGTTACGAACTGAATGGCTTGAATACTTAGTTTCCTGTTTATCTTTGGTTTACGTGGTCATGTTGGTTTGTATGTGGTGTAGTACTATGCTGGACATGACTGTTTTACAAAAGGTGTGGCATTGATTAGCAGGGTCAATTGTTATCTCTCAGTTCTACTGATTTATCTATTGATATACTGAGATTGAGCTACAAAACTGTTTGATCTTCTACACGTCCATTATTATAGCTTTCTGGACTGGTGTATACATTGCATTTCGATAATCAGTAGTTCACATATCCATGAAATAGTTGGTCCATGATCTACGATAACAACTAGCCATATAGTCTGGAGTTGTAATATCATGGTGTATATTGTTTTCAATTGTGAGAATCTATCGGTAACAAAGAGAGTGGAAAATATAAAACTCATGTCTACAGCACATTAACTCACATAATATGAAAAAATTGGGGTATGCATCAATTGCGTACACCAAATATCCACTCGGATAAATGAATTCATCTAAATGATTCTAAATTAATATGTAAAAAGAAGGAAGATATAATGGAAATAAAGAAATATCAATCCCGACCCGACCCTGGTTATCGTTAATCCACATCGCTCATCAGTCCAAACACTCCAGCAACATTCAGACCAAAATCCTACATAAAGTCAATTCCTCGCATAATTTTCCCAACAACGTACCAGGAACTCCTCGACTGTATACATTCCATTGGCTTGCATTACTCGGTAAAAATACGTCGTAAAAAAAACGAACCGAGCATAAAATCAAAACGAGAAGGTTAATATCAATTTTTAAAGCTAGCCATTATGACAACAAATGTATGCATTGTATTGAACTTGGAGGGAGGCGTATGTAGTACGTGAACAATTTGTGCTTTTGTGTTTTTATGGATGATTATGAATCATCTTATTGGAATTGATTAAGGAGAGTGTCAAAGACTGGAATTGGATTATTTGTGAGTTGATAGGCACATATTCTTGCTACCGGAAACTGTACATCACACTGAGAATATTTAATTGCGTAGTTTGTAAAGATTAAAGTAATCCAGCTTGATGACAGAATAGGGTCTTTTCATTTAATTGGATAAAAAGCTCTGAATACTGAAATTATCTTACATCTGAACAGATGCTGGTATCTGCAATGCTATGAGGGCATTGGACCACTCTAAGACCTTGCTTACTTTTCCCATCTACTGTGAAACTTGCTTCAGAAAGAGGTATTTGATACAAATATACCAGTAATGTGAATGAATTCAGGGCTCAAAAACTGAAGGAAAATATGTTATTTGTTTGGACGGCAGAAAGAGTATCAATTTATTGATACAATCAAAGGTTGTGACTTTTCTTCTACTTATATTAGTGTATAGTCGTTATATACTACCCTTCTGGGTACACATTTGGAAGAATTTTACAAAATAGTGTGCCACCTCAGATATATTAACCAAGATAATCATCATATTGACAGTATCAGGCAAAATCAAATAGCCAATTATCAAAATATTGATATATCTATAAGTAATTAGAAGAATCGTTTGATATTTGAATGGTTGATTATCAAATTTTCTTTCCTTGGGCAATTCCTGCATCTGTATACTGAAGGTGATAATCGTTCCCATATATTTCAATTTCATCTAAGTTCAGTATCGTTTTTACTGCTTTATAGCATCTTCCTTCCTACTTATGAAGCTTTTTATTCCATAATACGTGTCTTTCGTTTGTCTAAGAAGCTAGTTACACGTCATAAACGGTACATTATATTGGCATCGCTAAACGGTCACAATATATCAGGCATCCACAAAAAAATATATATAGGTACTGAATTTTAGTGAAAGATAAACTGAGTGTTACTTAAGTGTGATAATATAGGTAAGGATGTAGCGTGCTTATGTTTCTAGATCTTTAAGCGGTAAATTTGGTAATTCTTGAAAAATAAAAACATGGTCTATTGCGGGTACTAGATAACTACAAACAGACATAATATACTAATTGCCTGATTTAAACGGCTTTAACAAAACTTATTATTCTAAATCAAACATTTTTGGCCTGAAGCCAGAACAATTTGCCAAAATTTAATGGATTAAAAATTTCTATTCATTTTTCAATGGCATAGCTTTTACAGCAAACAATAAATCTAACCTTGGTACTAGTATACCCAATGCCTCTTATTTTCAAACTAAATCTTCGTTTTTAATAAAAAATATTGATATTCTAAACAATATGCAGTAGATAATCATTTATATTTTTCAAGCTCAAATAACTTATCATTATGGAAGACCATGGACATTTTTCCATCTTTTTTATAAAAACCAACGTGTCCTACGTTCATATATTGTATAAAAATTTTAAGAATCAATTTATCTATTTAGTGTCATGACTCAATGTCTGAGTTTTGGCATATCGTTTATTTTTAAGCAGTTTATAATTCACACGAAAGATTTCTACATTCTACAAGGACGACTTGATAAATGTTTTGAGCGTTCTATGGCGTTACTATATAGCTACCATTTACACTAGATCTTATTAGCCATTTATGTGTTCAATTTGATTACTTTTATTGAAAATCATATATAAAAAAATCTTTATGTTTAACAATTTGTTGTTTCCAGAATTTGTGTAAATCTACTTCCTTGATTCTTGACACAAAAATTACCATTATTTTGTTGATATAAAGCGTATCATTTCCAGTAATAGCTAAAGCCAACTATTATATAATTATGGTAGTTTTATAGTAGTGTATATACACCCTGTCTACTACACGCTTTTAAAAAGCTTTGACGAGAAATTCCGTGAAATTTTACAAAAGTTTTCATCTTATTATTTTTCAGATTGAAAATTAGTTTCTAATTCTAGGAACTAAGTTAGTAGTGTCTTTCTTCATTACTTGTAGCGCTCTTTGATTGCTTAGAGCGTACACCTTCCAATAGAAGTTTAGATAGGTTATTGAGATTTTTTTTATTCGATTCAGGATTACCAGGCTCTGTGACTGAAACTTCGTTCACCCACTGTCAAAAACTCTAGGAGAATCTATTCGAGGTCACCGATCTCAATATTCCCAGTGGACACTTTGCCCATCCTGGTGTTTCCGTTGTTTTCAGGTCTCTTTTTTCTTTCCTGTTCTCTAAATGTTAGTTTGTGTTTTACAGTTGCTAACTTTTTCAAGTTCAAAAAATGAGTGGTGCAAACTGTTTAGAAAGAAATCATGAAAATGATCCGAATCACAACACTGAATCTTCTTTTTTGCTACAAACAAAACGTGTATACATGAGCTCACTATTACGATAACAATAAGCAATCATTGAAAAAAATGGCCCTTAAGCAGTATACTTCTAATATCTAAGGTCAATTTCTTATTGTATCTTTGGTTAAAACTTGTTATAAAGTATCGTTATACTCAGGTATATTTTTTGAAGATATCTGAGGAATAGAAGTTTAAAAAGCCAATTCAGTTCGGTGAATTTGAAGAGATACCTCGAACAAGTTCATCTACTATTGTGTATGAAAAAAAATATATATAATATGTTGGTCTTGTAACCGTTAAAGCTGTCCATTCAAGGTCTAATCAGTTGTTTATAGCAGAAGCTAAACATCAAGATTAATAAGTTCGTTGGCCTAAATAGGATAACAAGCTTAACAATTTCCTATTATGGATATGGTAGCACTAAAAGTCAAAGATTGACTCTGAATCTACAGTCAGCTACTTTGAGCTGTTTTATTTATCATATAAGATACAGTAATCCATCGTATCTAACACTTACTGTACTATAAACGAAAGTGACCATCTATCTACATCGCACCAAAACATCAATAGATATATGAACAATTTATTCGAAACTCCTTTACAACTGAACTAGAAATACATTACCTGCACGATCGTTTTTGTCGTTTCCAGGTTTTGGTTTGTTCATTCTTGGTCTTTTTAAACAATTTTCATTTCTCGCCACTACCAAAATGATTGTATGGCAGACTGAAAACTACACAAAATTTCAAGTGCCACCCACAACCCAAATTCACTTACATAAGCCTTGCGCGCCTAACAACTTACCGCAGAGACACCACCATCACTACCTTACCTTCTCTTTCCTTTTTTCTGAACCAACCTAAGAAACCAACCACCTATCACATACTAAAAACAGGTACATCACACCTCGCCATTGTCAATATGCCTACAGCTTCCGAAACTACTCAGCTAATCGAGAAAAAAGTCACCGTTGCGCCGCTTGTTCTCCTTTCGGTCGTTGATCATTACAATCGTATAGCAAAGGATACAAACAAAAGGGTGCTTGGTGTTCTGCTCGGCGACTCGACTAATAACCGCATCAGAGTTGCTAACTCGTTTGCAATTCCTTTCGAAGAAGATGAAAAATCACCAAGTGTGTGGTTTTTGGACCACAACTATGTTGAATCCATGGGAGATATGTTCAAAAAAGTTAATGCTAAGGAAAAATTGATCGGATGGTATCACTCAGGTCCTAAACTAAAGTCATCAGATCTGGCCATTAACGAGGTTTTCAAGAAATATGCGACTAACCCGGTTCTGCTTGTTGTTGATGTGAATAAGAAAGTTGGAATCCCTACCGATGCTTATATTGCTGTGGAAGAAATCAAGGATGACGGAACAAGCACAGAAAAAACATTTGTTCACGTTCCTTCGCATATTGAGGCCGAAGAAGCAGAAGAGATCGGTGTTGAACATCTGTTGAGAGATATCAGAGATGCCGCTGCTGGAAGTCTTTCTACTCGAATCACTAATCAATTGACTTCACTTCAAGGCTTGCATGCTCACTTAAAGGGAATCGCTAGCTACCTACAAAAAGTTAGTGATGGAGAATTACCAATCAACCACACAATCTTGGGAAAACTTCAAGATGTGTTCAATTTACTTCCTAATTTGACGAGCACACCTACAAGTGATAACGAAACTGACTTGAACAAGTCTTTCACTGTCAAAACTAATGATGAGCTGATGATTATTTATTTGAGTAGTCTCGTCCGGGCAATCATTGCATTCCACAACTTAATTGAAAACAAGATTCAAAACCGTGAAATCGCTAATGCTGCAACAAAGAAGAAGCTGGACAATGCTAATTCTACTACTACTGCTGAAGCCGGTAACACTGAAGAAGGGAAATCAAAAGAACAGGAAGAGACGAAGAAAGATAAAAGTAAATAGATTTCTTTCATTATTTTATATTATGTTCATAAGTAAATGATTATGAGTATGTTCAGAATTAATGTATGGTTCGAGAATCTGAGATCGTAGATATAAGAAAGGATCAACGATTATGAAAGAAATGCTTCAACTCTTTTGATGATATCTTGAGCAAGTTTTTTGTCTTCATCACTTGCGGTTTCCTATAAAAATGATTATTAGCATACAGGAGATCATGATTTCCAAATTGTCATCAAGGAACTTACAAGGTAGAATTTCAGGCTTTCAAAAATCGATTCGACTTTCTTCTTGATTTCAGGAATCATTTGTTCTGTGTCTTTCAAAACTTCAATCTAAACCAATTGTTAGTTTTGTGATCATAGGGATTCTATTTAGCACATTGTATGTATCGTACCTGTTTCTTCAGTTCATATTCAGACTCAACATCGCCAGTTTGTTTGGCTTTGTATTCTTCAACAGTTTTCTTTTGATCAGCAGCTTCTTTCTCGTAAAGTTCAGACTCTTTGAGAAGACGGGTAAGGGCGTTAACCTTGATTTGGATTTGGGATGGTGCCATTCTTTTTGGATCGTATGGTAAATGCTCAATGTAAGCTTATAAAGACTAGATCGAAATACACAGTGGAAGGGGATAAAAAATAAACAACGGCGGAAAAAGGTAGAAGATTTCATTAATGCTCTGCCGTTCTTGTACCGTACATAAATTTATATTCACAATTTCAAATACTAGGTACTAAGTATCAAAAATATATGGGGCTGAAAATTGAAATATTTCCAAACGCAACACAAAACCTATTTCCAGCACTTAAATATTTTTCATTGTTATTGAGTTCTGATCAAAACATCATTGTACCTTTCATGAATTTCGATACTTGAGATAGAGATGAAACTATTATGATTAGAAGAAGCTTTCGGTACAAAAATATTGTTTCCGCAACAAGAAACTTCCATACAGGAATATCTGTGATATATCAAAAGAAGTTCAACTTTAATGAAGATCCAAGAATAACGGAACATAAAGATGGTGCCCATAACCCTACAAAAGATAGTCGGCTAATTGTTGATGACTATAAAGATATCCGCGAGAAGTACGATACTCCAAAGTACCCAGTAGTGCTGTGTCATGGATTGCTCGGATTTGACACTCTAAATCTCTTGTTTAAGCTGTTCAAAATGTCATATTGGCATGGTATCAAAGAAGCACTGGAAATTAACGGAATTAATGTTTATTCAACATCTGTTCCTCCAACCTCCTCAATCGAGACTCGAGCAAGATTTTTGCTCAAAGATATTCTTAAAAAGGTAAAGCCAAACACCAAAGATTCTCTGGGACGGCCCGTTATTCATGTTAACTTGATAAGCCATTCCATGGGCGGTTTGGACTCTCGGTACCTGATAACACACTTGATTCCAGAGCACCGCAACAAACTTGCTCAAAAAACCAATCCTGATGTGTCGTCTATTCCCGACATCAACGTCTCATCTCTGACAACGCTTGTGTCTCCACATCATGGATCTTATATTGCAGACCTCTTAGTAGATTACAAATTGAGTCCAGTGCATGTCCCAGCATTATACAAAATGTTCCCCAAATTGGGGTTCCCTGACAATACGCCTGACGGGTTTCTTCAACTTACTCGATCTTACATGAACGAAAAGTTCAATCCATCAACACCAGATGACCCAGATGTATCTTACTTCTCGTACGGAGCTCAATGCCACCCATCAAGGCTACACCCTTTCTATCCTGCATGGAAACTATTAGAAGGAGCCGAGGGACCAAATGATGGACTAGTAAGTGTGGAAAGTGCAAAATGGGGAGAATACATTGGAACTATAGACAAGGTTAATCATTTGGATATGGTAAACTTTGGAAACTTGATTGGATACAATTGGAGAAAACTGATTGGGTTCGGCCGTGAGGAAAGTTTCAATGCCGTTGCGTTGTACCTCCACGTCACTGATATGTTGGCGAAAAAAGGGTTCTAATATTTCTAGCATGTCTTTAATAAACTATTTGCAACCATAGATCTTCAGTCTTAAAAAGCATTCACGGACTACTATAATATTATCTAATTTCATTTAAAACATGGTCAAGTATTTGTTTGTATGAATTTTAGTAAAATTTAATAGATAAACCAATCACAAATATAAAATAATTCTTTTAAATCCTAATTGTTACTCCATTGATTTATGATATTTTGGTAAAACTCAATGTTAGCATCTGCTAGTTTTCCCAAAGTCTTTTTCATTTCGATCCTTTTATTTTGCTCAAATATTTGAATTTCGTTAAGCAGAAATTCATGAAATGCTATATTTTGCTGTTCAACTTTTGTGATCTCCTGTTCCAAACTCTGAATTTTCACTTCTAAATTCGCCAGTCGTTCCTTTTTCGCCGCTTCATGGTTCACTCCCCGGACATCTTCCAGTTTACTGCGCAAGAAATTTGTACCTGAACCTGAAAGAATGCTTGTTTTGTCCTGTTTAGCTTTTGCTAAATATTCTATTAGAGCTTCGTAGTCAAGCTGTTTTTGGTCGCGTAGTTTCAACGCAGATTTCAGTGACCCCACATATTGTTGCATATCTCGTAGCGATACCACGTACTCAAGATCCGTTTGCTCCTTCAGATTGACTAAATTACGTGAGAAATTATCCGTTTTCTCTGCAAAATTTAGAACATCAGTTTCAATGCCTTTTTCTAATACTGCAAGTTTGATCATTTGTTGCGAAAGGTCACCAAAATCATTAGCAATATCGCCCTGTTTTCTGACTACCTTCGAGTATGACTTTTCGACATGAACCAGGTTCTCTTCAAGTTTGATAACCTTATCTTTTACTTCTAGAAGCTCATCATCTTGTTTGTTTACTTTAGCAAATGCGTTCATAAGCGAATCCGAAAGTCCTTCCAATACTCCGTTTTCTTGCAATGCTTGTTGGTACTTTGGGTACAAAGACTTTTTTAAAGCATTCCAATCGGTTGCTTCCAAAAACCGTAAAAACAATGGTGCCTTTCTTAGTATTGGGTGTGTAGAAATTCTATCCAAGAATCTATTAAGCGAAGCTGCACGTTTCGAGGTGAATTCGGGTCCAAATCTGTCCCCCTTTATGTATTCCATTCTAGACTTATCTGGCAATGGTGGTACAACAGCGGCTGGGTACTCCCAGTAGAGCATTGTGAACAAAAACCAGAAATCCGAAAACCGTCGTCTCACACTAAATGATGGTTTTTGGAAAAATGCATTGTTGGATTCAGTTGCAATGAGGTACGATATGTATGCATTCTGAGACCCATCTTGTTCTTTCAAGGGTTCAGATACCGTGATTTTAATATAGCTAGTGTCGTGAATAGGCGGAGCACTTGAAGGGCCTGGTTCATTTAGAGGTAGCCCCACAAAAGATTCTGAATCAGCTTTATGTGGCGGATTAGCGGGTGTGGAGTTATCCCAGTATACAGATGCAAAGTCTTCAGCCATTGATCAAGTAAAATATAGTAAAACAATATCAATTGAACACCGTGTTATTCAAAATGTGCCGGTAAATTTATACCGAGAAATGAAAAATGATGGCAAACTAATAGAGATTGTTTGTAAAAAAGCTAACCCACAAAAGCACAATGAATTGTAAGCTGGGGGAAGTTGTCAGAACAGCAAAAGGTGTGGTATACCAGTAATTTCAAAGTTCCTTGACAAAGACGATGACGTAATCAACTTTACTTTGCCAAATGTGAGTTTTTGTAACTCAACGGCAAAATGTAGCAGCAAAGGCAATTTGATCACTGGAGTCAAAAATATCGTAATATTATTTACTTGATTGCAATTATATAAGTAAGGGCCTTTGCTTCTAAAGATGCAAGCAAATGTCGAATAAATATTTGTTTGTGAATATAAACATGAGCAGGTGTACTTGTAGAGTAATGAAGTAAATCTACGTATTACTTCGATAGTCTTCAATTACCTTAAGCAATTTTACATTAGAAAGTGGTATTTCCTGTAATATTTCGTTGATTGTAATCCCAAACAAGACTTTATTCTGCAATGATTCGAGAGTTTCTTTCAATCTGTCTTCTAGGTCTTCGTCGGCAAGTTTTGTTAGATACATTTGTAGATACTGAATGTATTCGTCTTTGCTGTCAACAAGTAACGCTGCTGAAATACGATTCTCTAGATGTGCAAGAGATAATATACTCTCAAAATTTTCAAATCCTAGCTTGAAAAACCTATTCTTGACCATAATTTGCATGTACTTTCCTCTTCCTCCCGCTTTGAGAAGGATGTTTTCGTTCGTTTGCTGTTCTGCTAGTGAGATTGGGTTGATGTTGTTTTCATTTTTGCTAACTGAAAAAATGGTCTCCTCAGGAAGGTTGTCTGTTGATGTGGACATTGCAGGATGTGAAGTTTTTGTTGAATCCCAATAACAAGAGCCGTACGACCACCATGGTTCACTCACTCGTATCCAAGTTTTCATCTGATGTGAATAAATAAATCCCTCACCGTTAGTTAAGGTAATAATAGGCCTTCCTCTAGATGTCACTCCACACAAAGTAATAGTTGGCCCCTTTGTAAAGTTATCAGGCAAATCTGACATTGAACTTGCCAGTAAGGGTGCAACTGAGACAACATCTTCTGTAGCAGCACCTCGTTCAATATTCCAGACATGAACATTACCCGAGCTGGTAACTGCCATTAGATAAGGACCTTGATGTTCCAAATACGATATTGGTGAGCCCAACGCTATACCGGGAAACAAGCGTCGTCCACTGGGAGAATAAACGTAGACTGTTCCATTCTGTGTTCCTACGGCCCAAAAATATTCACCATTTCCAGCAGCTGTTTGACCATATTCAGGCAAAAAATCCGTAAATATTAATACACCATTAACAAAAGCAGAAATGCTCGTGGGTTCGTAGCTTTTATCAACACCATTTCTTATTTCAAGTGAGAAAACATCCTTGTGCACATGACCGGAATGTTTATATCGGGTTTTCATTTTAGGCAGACTCAAGCTAACTGACGGCATATCTGAGTCAAATGAAAGAATAGAAGGCTGAAGATAGCTAGTTTCAGTGTCATATTTAATGAACTGGTTATTAATGTAATAGTCGTCATAGCTTTCAACAAATTTTCGTTTTTCATGTTTGACAATTTTTGTTGGAACACCAGTAAGAGGTAGTTTAGCAGAAGGAACAAATATATCAGGATTTTCAAGATTCCCCTGTTGAAAGACTCTTTGCGCGACAGGAATTGAATCAGATGAAACTGATGATAGTAAAAGAGGTGCCACTCTTTTTCTTCCACTTTTCGTAATTGTTACTTTTTGTGTAGCCTGCGACTTTTTGCGGATTAATGATGCATCCAGTTTATTAACAACGGGTTTAGAGGGTGGCTGGGGTAATTTCATAACTTTGGGGACATGTAATTGGACATTCATCTTTTCAGATTTCTCTTCAAGTATAAGTTGAGCAGTACTCGTTGGGATTTGAAGAGTTTCTTTTCCTCCACCAAACCTAGCCAACTGAGCTTCATGAACTTCCATAGGAACCATATATCCCAATTCGCCATCCTCAAATATTGTAACTGTTATACTACCGTCTAATGAGCTTGCAAACAACTTAGTACCATCTGAAGACCAAGTTAAATCAGTGATAGCTTGATCTGCAATATTATGAGCTACCAATGCTGGTCGAGTATTCGACGAGCTCCAAATAGCCAACGCTTTATCTCGACCTGCAGATGCAAGGACTGTTCTGAAGTCCGACGGTGTGGGTGCTTGCATCTTTTTTTCTGTAAAAATTCGTGGGCAAAACGAAACTGCTTCGCATGGATACTCGTGTCCTACCAAACTGATATCGCAATCCCACGTTCCACGATTTATCAATCCAACGGTTGTTAAAGGTCCATTTGTCGCATTAGCAGCAGCTATGTAATTCCCATCCGGTGACCACGAGCATCTTCGGTAATAAGTAGAAAGTGGTGAATTTATAAATGGTTCCACAATTGTAGTTTCGACTGAAAAAGTAATATCTGAAGACGATGTATGTTGGTACCGAATAATTTTCATTGTTCTATCATCTGACGCTGTTGCAAAGTATTTGTTGGCTGGGTCAAAGGTGACACCTTTTATTAATGATTGATGAGTATCCAAAGTTCTCACTTTTTCGAATGTTGTACCATTCCACACAATAATCCTACTGTCTAGTCCGACGGTAACTAAAAGATTAGAGTCTGGGGCCCAAGCCAAATCTTGTACATCGTTCTCATGTCCGATTAATCGTTTTCTAACAACCCACGACTCTAGATTCGTTTCAGTTCCGAATTCCTGTTGAATTCTTGTGTCATCTTTCTCCCATATTAGAACAACTTTATCATCGGAACCAGACGCAAGATATCGCCCGCAAGGTGAAAAACGGACAACAGTGATAGAACCTGTGTGCGTTGACATAGCACAGAGCTGAGCGTTTTTACTTGAAGGCGATTGTTTCATCAGTTGCTCGGCTCGAGACTCTTTGCTTGCTCTATAGATATTTTCCGTAGCCCATATTCTAACCTTTCCATCTGTCAAATATTAGCAATGTTATTCATCACGATTCTCGGAACACTTCTTACCTAGACCTCCTGAAGCAAGGCGCGTTCCATCAGGGCTCAAACTTAGCGAATATACTTCAAATTTCCTATTCTCATCTGTACAAAAGTTAGAAACCAGTAATTTATTTGGAGCAATACATAATTCTTACCAGAGTGCACAAGCCACGAAGGCTTCACAATATGCATCTTTCCTGAAGACCCGCACAAACAGAAATTTGTAAATCTAAGATCTGCTTAGATTATTTTGTTACAAGGAAGAATGATGTAGTTTCTCTGAACTCTCTCATATTTTTTCCACGTTTTAGTTGTTAAATTTATGTCTCAAGTTTCATCGAAGCGCTTTAAAATAAACTATCGAATTTTAAACATACCTTTGTTACTGTAGCTGCAAAGAGCTAACTTATGGTGAATCCTGTCTTCATAATATTAAGTTAGTGAAGTAAAAGTATGATTACAGTAAGCGTCAACAATCTACTGTAATTGATAAAACTGCGATCGTTCGGTAAACTAAGTGGCAAACCCTTAGTTGACTTAAGCAGCTCCCGAAATTCAGTTAATATTTTATACAGACTTTGTGATCCAAAATTCCTGTTGAAATTGAAAGGTCTTTGAGAACCTTGGACATTTTGTCAAAAGACATCTATAACAAGACCTTTGAGATGGGCCCTAACCCCCTTACTGTTGCCAGTTTTGATATAATTCCCACCTATGCCTGTGTTGATTTCTTTCCATTTTTTTCACTTAACAACTAATATACTTTACTTTTGCAACGATGGATACACTAAGCTATGAAGGCGAATCGGACTCATTTGGTATGTATGTTTCTTCCAACCTTGTTGTTCTTGTCTAACTGTACGGGGTAGAAAGTTATTGGGTAGATTGGTTTTTATCGTTGAAAGAGAATGCATATTTCTGTGAAGTAGATCAAGACTATATATCGGATAGATTTAACCTGAGTGGACTTCAAGCTGAAGTACCCCATCTACAGGAAGCACTTTCGATCATAACAGATTCGCTCACAAGGCCGATATCAGAAAATGATCGACAAACGCTGGAGTCTTCTGCCAAACGATTATATGGTTTGGTCCACGCCAGATATATCTTGACGAGCCAAGGACTAGCGAAAATGTTGGAAAAACATCGAAATTGCGATTTTGGGAGATGCCCGAGAGATAATTGCCATTCACACCCCCTGTTACCAATAGGCTTATCTGATATACCGCGACAAGTTTCGGTTAAACTTTATTGTTCGAAATGTGAAGATGTATATTACCCAAGAGGAAACACGTTCAAAGAAATCGACGGTGCTTACTTTGGAACAAGTTTTCCAGCGATGCTACTTCAAACTTACCAAGGTTTTGTTCCTGAAAAACCAATCGAACGATATACGCCAAAGGTTTTTGGTTTCAAGCTCCATGAGCATGCTAAACTAGCTCGCTGGCAGGAAAATCAAAGACTAGAAATGGAAAAACGACTGGCAGAAAACGCCAATGTAGATAGTTAATAAAATTAGACCATGTATGCAATTTTCAATACCCTAATGCTCGCGAAAAGTGTGTGAATGATCAGTAATTTGTAGCTAAAACTAGCTAGAGAAGCAACTCACTTTATGCTATGCTATGCTTTCAGCTGCAAATGAGCTTTATATCACATCTTTTCACGTAAACTTAGCTCCTTGCTTTCTTATTTGGCTCCCAAAAGCATATCATTTCGTTGAATCTGACCTCGACGGAAGTTGTGTTTCGTACAATGATTTAAGGGAAAATCGCGTACTCATATCACGTCGTTAATCACGATGTTGTTAACAGACCCTTAAACCCTAACATCCTATATAGGTAGATTTGCAACGCCAAAAAATTTTTGTTCTCCCAAAAGTTAGTCACGAACTCGAAACGTTAAACCCCATCACCACAATCGCAATCGCATGTTATGAAGGAGACTGTAGTTGACGACCCACCTCGAAAGATTGCGGGACTAGAGTTTGGTGCTCTTAGTCCAGCTGATATCCAGAAACAGGCAGAAATTGAAATCTCGTCTAGAGTTCTCTATGATATAACGAAAGGTAGAGTTCCTATGGAACATGGTCCGTTGGACACAAAGCTCGTATGTAAATTATCATTATTGGCTTAAATGTGAATATTAACAAGTGTAGGGTGTATCGAATAACTTTTCCGAGTGTTCAACATGTCATGGAAAATTGGCAACCTGTCAAGGTCATTTTGGTTTGATCAAACTTGCTCTCCCTGCTTTTCATGTGGGTTATTTCAAAGCTATCATCGCCATTCTTCAGGTTATCTGTAAAGACTGTTCTGCAGTCTTACTAGACGAACCAACTAAGAGGAAGTTTCTAGCTGAGCTAAGACGCCCTGATTTAGATAACTTACGCCGAATGCAAATTCTGAAGAAAATCAACGATCAAGCCAGGAAACAAAGAAGATGTTTAAAGTGTTCTTCCATTAACGGTGTAGTCAAGAAAGTCGGAGCATTGAAAATCATTCATGACAAATATAGATGGGTAGGAAAGGCAAATACGCAAGAAAAAAACGATTTCGAAGCTTCGTTCAATGAGGTCAAAAAAGTCAACCCAGATATCGAAAAGTTTACTAAACGTGCGATGGACGATTTGAATCCTTTGAAAGTGCTACATCTGTTTCAAGAAATCACTCCGTTGGATTGCGAGTTAATTGGAATGGACGCCACAAAAGGTCGACCCGAAATGTATCTTTGGAGATACGTTCCCGCCCCTCCAGTTTGTATTAGACCTTCAGTTCAGCAAGATGGCGCCAGTAACGAAGACGATTTGACCACACAATTGGCAGAAGTTGCGTTTACGAACTCGATTATTAGAGCAGGGCTGGACAACGGTATGTCGATTGGAAATCTAATGCGTCAGTGGGATTATTTGCAATATTCATTGGCTTTGTACATCAACGGTGACTTGCCTAGTTGGCCTGGTATGCAAGTCAAAAGTGTTAGAGGTCTTTGCCAGCGTTTGAAGGGTAAACAGGGTCGTTTCAGAGGTAACTTGTCTGGTAAACGTGTTGACTTTTCAGGAAGAACAGTTATTTCTCCAGATCCTAATTTGAGCATTGATCAAGTTGCTGTCCCAGATAGAGTGGCCAAAATCTTAACATACCCTGAAAAGGTCACTCGTTATAACATTGATAAACTCAAGGTTTTAGTAGCGAATGGTGCCCTGAACTATCCAGGTGCTAATTATTTGCTTAAAGCTAATGAGGATGTTAGAAGAAATCTTCGTTACGGTAGAGTGAGAGAGTTGGCTGAAAATCTACAAATTGGAGACGTTGTTGAACGACACTTGGAAGACGGTGATGTCGTTCTGTTCAATCGTCAACCTTCTTTGCATCGTTTGTCTATTTTATCGCATTACGCTAAAATTCGTCCTTGGCGTACGTTCCGTCTCAACGAATGTGTTTGTACCCCATACAACGCCGATTTCGATGGTGATGAAATGAATTTACACGTCCCGCAAACCGAAGAGGCGAGAGCTGAAGCAATTAATCTTATGGGTGTTAAAAACAACATCATCACTCCAAAGTCTGGTGAACCTATTATTGCAGCTACACAAGATTTCATTACTGGCTCTTTCCTCATTTCCAAAAAAGATTCTTTTTTTGATAGAGCTACATTTTGTGAGTTGTGTGCAATGATGTCGGATGGTGATATGCAATTTGACCTTCCACCACCTGTTATTGTTAAGCCTCAAAAGTTGTGGACTGGTAAACAAATTTTCAGCTTGTTGATCAAACCTAACAAGCACTCAAAGGTTGTGTTGAATCTGGATGCGAAAAACAAAACGTTCAAACCGCCGGCTAAAGGCCTTCCAAACGAAATGTCACCCAATGACGGATACCTTGTGATTAGAGGAAGCCAAGTATTGGCCGGCCATATGGATAAAAGTACCCTCGGTGATGGTAAAAAGCATAATGTGTTCTATACTATTTTGCGTGATTACGGGCCAAATGAGGCTGCGCAAGCCATGAACAGGATGGCTAAATTGTGTGCTAGATTCTTGGGTAATAGAGGGTTCTCTATTGGTGTCAGTGATGTCACCCCTGGTAAAGAACTGAGCGCTCAGAAGGATAAACTTGTTGAAATTGCATATGCTAAATGTGACGATATGATTGAACAATTGAGATTGGGTAAATTGGAGACCCAACCAGGTTGTAACGAAGAACAAACTCTAGAAGCCAAAATCGGTGGTGTCTTGTCAAAGGTCAGAGAAGAAGTCGGTGATGTGTGTATTAATGAACTGGATAAATGGAATGCACCTCTCATCATGGCAACTTGTGGTTCAAAGGGTTCAACTGTCAATGTGTCCCAGATGGTTGCCGTTGTCGGTCAACAAATTATTTCGGGTAACCGTGTTCCTGATGGATTCCAAGATAGATCTTTACCGCATTTTCCCAAATTCTCTAAAACTCCCCCCTCGAAGGGTTTCGTTAGAAACTCGTTTTATTCCGGGTTGACACCTCCTGAATTCCTGTTCCACGCTATTTCGGGTCGTGAAGGTTTGGTCGATACGGCAGTGAAAACCGCTGAAACGGGTTACATGTCGAGAAGATTGATGAAATCGTTGGAAGATTTGTCGTCCCAGTATGACCATACTGTTAGAACTTCGAGCAATGGAATTGTACAATTTTTGTATGGTGGTGATGGACTGGATCCATTTGATATGGAAGGTGACGCAACTCCTGTCAACTTTGTTAGAATGTGGACTCATGCTTATAACGTCAGTTTCTCTGTCGATGATCCGGGAATGCTCCCATGGCAGATTGTGGCCAAGGCCAAAAGTATTCTATTACCGCTACGTGACGGCCATATCAGGAAGGACAATTTAGGAAACGTTATTACTGATCCAAGCCTCGCCGGGCTGGATATATACGTGGATGTTGACGATCCTCAGCGTGAGTTCTACGATTCCGTTCTTGAATTCTTGACGAAGAAAGCAGACAACCTAGCAAGAGCCAGAGAAAGGTACAATCTCTTACCGCTAATGGAAAAGCCAGAAGGAGAATACGAAAACGTGGACTTTGACGAATTCGTGCCCAGAGCGAAACTGATAGCCATTGACCAAGTCTGGAAGGTGTCAGAAAAAACGGTTATTCAGTTTATCAAACAGTGTTTGGAAAGATACGCTACGGCAAAGGTGGAGCCAGGAACAGCAGTCGGCGCTATTGGTGCACAATCGATTGGTGAACCGGGTACACAAATGACTTTGAAAACTTTCCATTTTGCCGGTGTCGCTTCCATGAACGTCACGCTCGGTGTACCGCGTATTAAAGAAATTATCAACGCTTCGAAGACTATCAGTACGCCAATCATTCGTGCTACACTGGTGAACGACGACGACGAACGTGCGGCGCGTGTTGTCAAAGGTAGAGTCGAGAAAACTCATCTTAAAGACATTGCATTTTACATTGACGATGTTTACGAATCGTCAAAGGCTATGATCCGAATCAAAATTGACTGGAAAACTATAGAAAAATTACAGCTGGAATTGACAATTGATGATATTTGTAAGGCCATTTCAAAGGCGCCCAAACTCAAAATCCTGCCGACGGATCTGGTGGCAGTCGGGAACGATCTGATCCAGGTGTCAGTACGCGACCCAGGTGCATCGACGGGTGTCGCGAAGGTCAAAGCGCTATCATGGACCGCAATCTCCACCTCGACCAGCTACGGTTCAGACAGCGACCAATTCTTCCGCGTCCAGCAACTCTGCCGAGCCCTCCCCAACGTCTGCGTTAAAGGTTTCCCGGAAATTTCCCGTGCCGTTATCAACATCAACGAGAAAACGTCCAAGAAAGAACTCCTGGTCGAAGGGTACGGTTTGAAGGACGTGATGACGGTGGATGGTGTGGTCGGGACCCGCACAGTGACCAACCACGTGCTCGAAATGAACAGCGTGCTGGGAATTGAAGCCGCACGGTCAAGTATCGTGGGCGAAATCGACTACACCATGAGTTCGCACGGAATGTCCGTGGACCCGCGGCACATCCAGTTGCTGGGTGACATGATGACGTTCAAGGGTGAGGTCCTCGGGATCACGCGGTTCGGGTTGTCCAAAATGCGTGACAGTGTGCTGCAACTTGCGTCGTTCGAGAAAACGCCTGACCATTTGTTTGATGCGGCGGTGTACATGAAAACGGACATGATTGAGGGGGTTTCCGAGTGTATTATTTTGGGCCAGGGAATGGATATTGGAACCGGTGCTTGTAGGTTGATGTACCCGTTGCAGATGGAGAAGGAGGAGGAAAAGTATGTGGATGGAAGATTGGTTGTGGGAACGAAGGAGAGGTTTTTTGAAAGCTTTTTCGATGAGTGATGATGTGTGGTTTTTAATTCAAGTATCTGAATTGGTTTTAAATTGTTTTATTTAGTGAGTTTTTAGTTGTTAATTTTATAGTATACCTTGATTTAGATGTTTTTGTTTGGTAGTTCACTTAGAATTAGGGAATGGCCAGCTGGTCGTTATCCTCTTTGATTTACAAAATCAATGGAGCTTCATGAGATTACACGATTCACCGTCAACAAGTAGAAATTTATAGTATTACTATCATTATTAAATTTCATTCAAATCTTTTTATATAGGTTATATCGATACATCTTTCATTAAACCAAAAATTCATTTTTTCTCAGTTAAAACATCATCATCAAATTTCATAGTCCCCGAAATACATACACGTAAAACAATCATTTCCTTCAAGCCCTCAAGATCTTACAGATCAAGTCAGAAGAATCAACCGAGTCACCGTCTTTGACTGAAACACTTCCAACCTTACCACTTACAGGGGCACTGACAATCATTTCCATCTTCATGGCTGATAGGACAGCCAAAGGATCACCCTTCTTCACATCAGAACCTTCGTGGACTCTGACTTCAACAACCACACCGGCCATTGGAGCACCGACTTCATTAGGATTGTGAGCGTCAGCTTTAGGACGAGCAATGGTTTCAACAGAAGCCAACTTATCTTCAACAGTGACCTTACGCATTTCACCGTTAAGCTCAAAGTACACTTCTCTGGTTCCTGTTTGGGTAGAGAGCTCACCAACAGCCATCAACTTAAGAACCAAAACCTTACCTTGTTCAATCTCAACCACAAATTCTTTACCAATTTCTGGTGCAGCGAGGAAGTATTTGGTAGGAATAACTGACAAATCACCATACTTGTCAATGTATTTTCTGAACTCTTCGTAGACCTTGGGGTACATGGTATAAGAAGCAACATCAGCACCAGTAATCTTACCAAATCTCTTTTCCAAATCACTCTTAATTCCCTTGAGGTCAGCGGGTTCAAGGTATTTACCAGGACGATCAGTAAGTTTCTTTCTTTGACCACGGAGAATTTCACTTCTCAAAGGTTCAGGGAATCCACCATAAGGTTGACCCATAAGACCCTCGAAAAAGTCAAGAACAGAAGCAGGTACATCCAAAGTAGAAGCCTTCTTCAAAACGTCATCATAACTTAACTTATTGGAAACCATGAATTGAGCAAAGTCACCAACAACCTTAGAAGTAGGTGTAACCTTGACAATGTCACCAAGAAGCATATTGGCTTGTCTGTAAGCATCCTTTGTCTCTTGCCATTGAGCACCGAGACCGACTTGTTGAGCTTGGAAAAGCAAGTTAGTCAATTGACCACCAGGAATTTCGTGATCGTAAACTTCGGGATCGGGACCCTTAAGGTCAGCCTCGAAACAAGAGTATAACAATCTCATTTGAGCCCAGTATGCGTCAAGTTGTTGAACCAGCTTGCTGTTCAAATTGGTGTCAACTTGACCTTCAAGAGAAGCAATCAAGGCAGAAATTGAAGGTTGAGAAGTCATACCAGACATAGAGTTGGAAGCAGCATCAACCGCATCGGCACCTGCCAAAGCAGCGGCAGTCATAGAAGCAACACCGGTACCAGCAGAGTCGTGAGTGTGGACATGAATGGGAAGGTCGGGGTATTTAGCACGGATGGCAGAGATAAGCTTAGTGGCAGCTTGAGGTTTCAAAGTACCGGCCATATCCTTAATACCAAGAATGTGGGTTCCCATTTCGACAATCTTGTCAACCACTTTAATGTAGTATTCAAGGTTGTACTTCTTCTTGGGGTTGAGCATGTCACCAGAGTAACAAACAGTAGCCTCAATGACACCACCAGCCTTTCTGACTGCATCGACTCCGACCTTAAGTTGTTCCAGGTCATTTAGAGCATCAAAGACACGGAAGATATCAACACCATTTTTCTTTGCTTCGTAAACAAATTGCTCAATAGCATTGTCAGGCAATGAAGAATAAGCAACACCGTTAGCACCACGAAGAAGCATTTGGAATGGAATGTTGGGAACAGCCTTTCTGAGTTTACGAAGTCTGTCCCAAGGATCTTCGTGAAGGAATCGCATGGCGACATCAAAAGTAGCACCACCCCAACATTCTAAGGCAAATGCACCAGAAAGAGCATGTGAAGTTTGAGGAGCAATAGCCAGTAGATCGTAGGTACGAACACGGGTGGCCAAAAGAGATTGATGGGCATCTCTCCAAGTTGTATCCATGATAAGAGTACCCTTAAAGTTGCGCACAGCTTTGGCGAAAGCCTCAGGACCTTGATCGACAATGATTTTTCTGAAACCGTCGGTCGCGGGGAATGTGACATCAATTTCTTCACCGGATGATGTCTTCAAAACAGGCAGTACCACGTCTGTCTTCAACTTGGGAACGCCAATTTGACCGGCGACTTGAGAGCCGTTGACAGCGAGTTCTGCCAAATAAGCCAGTAGTTTTTGAGCACGGTTTTGTGAAGTAAGCATTTCGAAAAGCTTGGGGGTATCATCAATAAAAGTGGTCCAGCACTTGCCCTTGACAAAGGTTTCGTTTGTAAGAAGAGCCAACAAGAAAGGAATGTTGGTCTTGACGCCTCTAATTCTAAACTCAATAAGAGCTCTGAGCATTTTTCTTCTGGCAATTTCATAAGTGGCACCTGAACAAGAACACTTGACAAGCATGGAATCATAGTGGGGTGAGATAATGGCACCAGCAAATCCGTTACCACCATCAAGACGAACACCATTACCACCGGTTGATCTGTAAACCTCAATCTTACCAGTATCGGGTTGGAAGTTCTTGGTAGGATCTTCTGTAGTTATACGGCATTGAATGGCAAACCCACGAGTGGTAATTCTGTCTTGAGTAAGACGAAGAGCAGCTAGAGTGGCACCAGCAGCAATTTGAATCTGAGCAGCGACAATATCAATACCAGTAATTTCTTCTGTGATGGTGTGTTCAACTTGGATACGGGGGTTGATTTCGATAAAGTAATGTCTGTTTTTGTTGTCGACCAGAAACTCAGCGGTACCGGCGTTTCTGTAGTTGGCGGTCTTTGCCAACTTGACGGCATCAGAAAGGATAGCATCTCTAACTTCGGTTGGTAGATCGAGAGCGGGTGCAATTTCGACAACCTTTTGGTGACGACGTTGAACTGAACAATCACGCTCAAAAAGATGAACAACATTTCCTTCATTATCGGCAAGCAATTGGACTTCAATGTGCTTGGGTCTTTCCAAGAAACGCTCAATAAAGACGGTACCGTTACCAAAAGCAGTTTTAGCTTCAGAAGTGGCACGAGTAAATGCATCCTTGATGTCTTCACCTTCCTTCACGACACGCATACCACGGCCACCTCCACCAAAGGCGGCTTTGATAATAACTGGGTAACCATATTTATTAACAAATTCTTCAGCTTCCTCAACAGACTCAATTGGACCGGGGGTACCGGGCACCACGGGGACGTTACATTTGTTGGCCAAATTTCTGGCAGAGACCTTATCACCAACGGCATCGATAACCTCGGCGGGAGGACCAATCCAAACCATTCCATTTTCAGCGACTTTCCTGGCAAATTCAGAGTTCTCTGAAAGGAACCCGTAACCAGGGTGGATCATTCTAACATTGTGAGTTTTAGCAATCTTGATGATTTCATCGATTTGAAGATAGGCTTGAACAGGAGTATATTTTCCTCTAGGACCAATTGCATAACTATAAAAATTCAAAGGTTAGTAATACTGAACAACTTTTGTGGAGAATTGCAACCGATCTCTGCAGGAAAAAAATAAAAACTCGAGGAAACGAAACAACAACCAAGATCAACAAAAAGACATGTAAAACCTCCGAGAATTTTCACGCAGGGAGTTTGGTGAGTATGTATTTCGTTCTCTCAGTTAATACACGTTTTCGTGAGCAATTTTTTATCCTCCAATTTCGGTCAAATAATTGGAAATGCCAAAAAACGTACGCTTCATCGGCCTCTTTAATGATGATGTAGGTTAGTAAAATTCCCCGAAATGCACAAAAATATTTGGAAAACAAAATCAAACATACTTAGTCTGTGCATAGACAGTCTGTCTTCGTGGGCATAGATAGCCACGGTAAGCATTGATAGTTCATGGGCAGTTCTGAAAATCTAGAGCATATTGTCAGCATATTTTTCTTTTTCTGTTTGGTCTCCATTTATAAAAAACGGAAGAGATTTTTAGTTTTCCATTTTCCCCTCCCCCTCCATGAAATGGAATAGAATGAAATCAAATGATGGACACATACTCTGATAGCTGTTTGAGATTAAATTTGAATGTCGACTTGGTTAGATATATTGTACAACTTGGCATAATTGACAATCACGGGATAGTATAAACGTACGAATTTCACCTCTGTTGGCGACTATAGATCAGCGAAAGAAAGTTAGCAATTGAAATAAAATGACATTGAGAATGGTAGCAACTGGCGTCTAGACAAACAACGAGCAAAACATACCCAAAATCTTGTTCATGGGGCCAAGCAGACAGCTTTCAGCTCTGATTTGATGAACAGAAGCAGCGGTAGCGACACCATCTTCCAAAGCTTCAAAGTTTGACATCTGGGGATATAGAAAGGTTGAATCTGATGAGTGCGGGATATAAGTTGTGGGACGGAATAGATTAGCAAGAAAGGAGGAAAGAAAAAAAAAATGAGAAAAAAAGAGAAAAGAGAAAGAAGAAAGAAAGGGAAACCTGAGGATATTTATATTTTTGAATGGGTTTGTTTGGCGTATGCTGTTTATAATGATGGCCTGTAAATAGGCTACTTACTGTAGTTAGCAGCTTTATTTTTTATTTTTTTTAAGTGTGGTGTGTGCGTGAGTGAGTGTCTACTTGGTTTCCTTCTTTAAAAGACTTCATGTAATTTGTAAACCTACTGTACTCACTTAAATGCTTACATTTTGTATTTATCCAAATTGATTTAATTTGATTCCATCCAGCTCAATCTATTGGGTTTGATAGTGTGATTATGAACGAATAAAGACACATCAGTAAGCACACACCCGTATAAATAGGTCCCAAAAGAGAGATTCTGGGAGTAAAGATAAGTCAAATCAAATCAAATCAAACCAAATCAAATCAAATCAAACTTTCATTCTCTCAAACAGATCTAAAGCCCAACTCTATTCTTTTTAAGCCCAAAACTAAACCACCGTGGTCCGTAGTACATGCCATCCTTGAATATCATTCATTTCCTTTCCCACTAGACCTTGATACCCTGCCAATAATATCATAAGTCGGTCCTTTATGTGTTTTCGCCCGTCGGAGAGTAGTGCGGTACTAATCAATTAATCTTAAGGAAATTTGGGTAAGCAACTGTAGTGACTTTTTTTGTTTTATTTTTTCTTTCTCGGGGGAAAATCATTTTCACCGGAGGTCGAGGGGACTTGAACCGATGAAGACGAAGGCCCACCATATTTCGTTTTCATCCCACTTTGATTAAACCAACAAACCTCCAGGTGCAGCACGCACTGTACGTGTACGAGTATGTATGAACACATAACTGTTTGGTACACATAGGGAAACCAATCGCCATAATTATTGGTATTATTTTCAAGATCGAGACTCTTTCATTCAACTTTTGGTGTTGCGAATGTATACTGAAAAATATCATAATGTGAATTACATAGTATTTATGTCATTACTTTCGTTCGTGGCTCGATCATATACCTAAGTCAGTTCTACAGTGGTCATTTTGATTGACCTTGAGCGTGACGATTTAGTTACACAAATGTTTAATTCAAACAGGCTAAATACCCCCGAATTCAATAAAATGAACTGACTGAGAAGAAAACAGCAGTAAACAATTTCTACCAACGTTGTATTTCCCAAAGAAATAAAGTTTGTTTAGCTTTGCTGCTTATCAGTGTATGTTATCAAACGCAGTTTCCCAATTGACTATTTTCGAGTTTTCTTTCTTCTTTTCTTCATGTAGTGCTTTCTGTACGTGCTGCATAGTGCTAAATGACGTTTATTGTACTAGTTGACCCATTTTGACATGCTGCCAAAAGACGGGCAATCCGCAAATAACCTCTCCTTCATCACATTGTTATTAATTTTATGTTGCTGTTAAACATCTTCATCACCTTGTGAAAGTGCATCTAGTTTAGGTATAGATACAAATTATGCCAATCGTAACAAAACAAATCGCAATAGAAAAAATGACTCGACATTCACCTGGAAAAAAATACAAAAAAGACATGAACAATTAGTTTAATTCTGCCATATTGGTCAAACAATCTCGGTTACCAACGCAAAAACCAGAAATAAAAAAGTAAATAAACCACTACCATCTCCTTGTTTTGCAGTTTTGCGTTTTCATCGTTACGTAATAAACATTTGATGACATAATAAACCTGCAATATGTAAGCAAGTACAGTAATAAACAGCAACTATAGGGGGAGACTTGGTAAAAAAAATCCACTCACTTCTTGAAATGAATTGTTTGTTACAAGTGCACATTCTCGTCTCACGAAAAGTAAACTGAACAAGTTTAAACTGGCCCTAAGATGAAAGAGAAAGAGAGCGAGAGGGGCTGAACATGGACATGGACATAGAAAAACAGAAAGTTAAATTAGAATCACCGAGTTAAAGTAAAAGACAGAATAAAATAAACCTTTCTCCTGCACTCTGTCACATAATGTAAATTATCGTTGTTTGTTCACTTTAGACCAATGAAATTAGTAGAATTTGATTGTCTATAACTGCCTTTCCATTCCAGTACAAAAGAGTCAATATTCTTTTTTCACTTGTGATTCATTTGCAGGTATGAAATGAACATGGAAATGTATGCATTGAGTAAGTACAACAGATGCTTCAAACACCTCTATGCTTAAAAGAATAAAAAAGCAACAACAACAATAACCAACAAACCAAACCAACAAACTCATTCAACGTTAATCACAAGAACCAAAGCATCGATGAAAAAAAAAAAAAAAAAACTTACCCCTTGGGGGTAGAAAAATGTTGGCGTCACTTTTTTTTAAATCATAAAATTATCTTAAGGCCATGGCAAAGATCATTGTGTCAGCTAGAGGAAACTCATAGAGAGTGGTTATGAATGAACCACTCAGGTTTCTTCTTTTCGGCTCCATTTCTATTGCACCACATAAATTTTTTTCGCTCTTCTTCTTCTTGACAAAAAAAGAGAAAAAGAAGAATCATCCGATTTATAACTTCCACAATACAATATAACCAACACCACTTATATCTTAGTTCATTCCAGAAAATAGCACTTAACAAATTGCATTTCATTGTTTATCTGTCTTCCCCATCACACACCTTCATTGAAGCACCACCAACCTCCACAATCAAAATTCACCGACTTCTGTACCATGCATAGAAAATCGCCATCAGGAACCCTTTAATTTGTTCTCTTTCCCCAGGAACAGAAATAGAAACAGAAAAATAAACTTGAATTCAGGGTCCACAAGTTTCTTTTTCACACACGTACTATCTGTCTGTTGAATTGATAAAAATAATGCGATTGTTTATTTCGTTGTACAAAAATATGTTCAACTTTTCCTTCATTTTGGCGGGGGCTGTTGTAGAAAATGTTAAAAATGTATAATCTTTGTACCGAGTTTCTCCGATTGTAGCTATATAGCTGTAGGTCATGTGACCTGATGCGGAACGTTTAGGAACTTTATTTCAGTAGATTAGCCTGGGTATCTTTAGATCTCGAATCGACTGACCGTTATCAAAAGAAACTTGTGGGGAACAATACTTAGAATTTCAAGTAAATAATATGATGGATAGACGAAATCATGGGCAAGCAATGGAGTATTCACATGTCCTAGAGTTGGCTGTTTCTTCCTTACCCATCATATGTGAAAAGATGTATCTTAGATAGCCCTTTTCAATAGTAAAGAAAGCAGGACCTTAGATAAATATCTATAAATCTCATTGATTTCTGAATACATATCCAGCATATCACCATATCAAAGCAGATATAACTATAGGCACGAGTAACTTTAGTTGTAGATTAGTTTTCGTATATTAACCATAGAGAAAAACAATAAAAGAAGAAACGTAACTTGAATAAAATCAAGTATATATATAATTGAATGGCATTATATAGAATGTCTCCAATTCCTTCTTACATCACATATGTCTTGTGGTGTAAGCACCTGAAATAAATATAATTCGATTCAAAAATCATAACATTTCTAAATCTATCACAGTCTACTTCATTAGTTTGCATCATCATGTTTAAGATCAACAACACCTAAATATGTATACTGTTATATATTTTAGAATCTTTTGATGTCCATTGAACTCCATATTTATGCTTCAGTTCGAAAAACATCATCAACACCTTCAGTTTTGCTTTAGCAAAACTCAAGAGTATTCCAGCCACTTTTCAACAATACCATCACCAATCATTTACAGCCTTTATATCTCCGCTTCCTCTCCACTTCCCATCTTCTCCATTCTCTCCTTAATAACAAACGCACTTTTTGGATCTAAACTTAACGCAATTGTAAAATCTTTCATCGCCTCTCTTTTTTTCCCCAGCATCCCCAGCACCTGCCCTTTCAAAAAATAGACCTCCGCCTGATTTGGTACCAGTTCTGCCAACATCTCCAAATCCTTTCTCGCCTCATCAAACCGTTTCATCTCAATCAGTACTTTGGCCCGCCCAAATAATGACAACTTCGCTCCGTTCCTGGTCCCAATCGACCGTCCATACATCTCTAACGCTCTCCCATACTGCTTCGCCTTGTGGTAAACAATCCCCAAGCAGTTAGTGATTACTAAATTACATCCATTGATCCGTGCAGCTTTGAGGAAGTGGTGCTCGGCTTTTTGAAACTCCCCGAGCTGTAGAAATACTCGGCCCATGCCGTACCATGCGTTGTAGTGCCGCTTGTCAGCATGAATAGCAAGTCGATAGCTGTTTTGCGCATTTTCGTAAGCGCCGTTTGATATATACTCGTGCCCTTGCAGTGTGTATCCGTAAGCAAATCCTGGCGACAAGGCAGTGGCTCGCTGAAATGCCTTCAGCGCATTTTCAGAATCTCGTTCAAAAGAAAGTGCGTTACCCACAGCGCACCAAGCCTGTGGCGAGGTCTTATCATAAGAAATTAGAACCCGTGCAAGGCACGCTAATTCAGTTGCATTTTTAGTTTGCCATAATGAAGTGCTATATATTTCCATGTCTTCCTGTCGGTACGGGTCCAATTTGACAAGTTGCTGGAACTTGGTAATGGCAGAAGTGTACTCGACTTTTTCGTAGTATAAACGGGCTTGCTTTGAAACTACCCATGGAGTGTTTTGATGCTCCAATGAAAGATTGGAAATCATCATGAGCGCTTCGTCGAGCTGAAATCGGCTAAAAAGAAGATATGCTTTTGTCAAAATAGTGTATAAAGACGTGATATACTTGTAAGCGTCATGTTTGGTCTGGCTCATGAGTGAGTTGCTTGACACTGACCTGTGTCTTTCTGAAATAAAAGGTACCCCAAACTTTGATTTCCGTTCATTAATTAAGGAGCCCATTCGTGTCGGTGTACTTTGGTGTGTGGCTCTCGCATTTCTAGCAGGCTCAAATCTAATACCCATACCAATTCCTCTTCCAATTTTTTCCCCTTTAAACTTTGGAAGTTCTTCAAGATTACCCATCTGATACTCCATTGATTCCCCTTCTAGTTCATCCACGCAACCACCATTCTCTTCTTTCTGATATTTATTAATCCCCTCAAATTCTTTATCGCCGTACTCCTCCTCCTCCTCCTCTCCATCAACCTCTCCAAATGCGTCCCATCTTAAGTTTGAGTACAAGTCCGTAACACCCACATGGACCTGCATTTCGCACAACGCTTGTACAGCCTCCCAACACAGCGGGTCCAATTTGAGCGTCAGCACCATTTCCTCTACTGCCTTTTTCTCACCCCCAACACACCTATACAGCTTCCCTAGCAGCAAGTGCACCATTGCCGCCGTTGGTGCCGCTAGCCGGCGGTCTGTGATATGAGTGACCTCAGTCGGGGTATCCTCGTACAGCGCGCGTACGGACTCCAGCGCTACTATGCCAGCGGTGTAGTCGGTGAGTGCATAACTGGCTTGCGCAAAAATGTAGGCACACCCAAGGTGAGGCTGGTTTTGGGTGTGGCTAGTAGCGGTTAGGTAGCGGTGGAGACGGAAGTTGATGAGACCAAGAAGATAGCGAGTGTATGGGGTTGGTGAGATGGCAAATAGTCGCTCACATGTGAAGAGTGAATTATGGAGCAAATCTTGGTCTATATAGCTCCAGATAACGTTAAGAAGGTGCCTGTGGACTACTTTGTTGGGCTTGAGTGTATTCATTTGGGTCTTTGTGTTATATGGTTTTCAGCACTGGATCACGGATACATGTTGAAGAGAAAAGTTTTACCACTAAAGAGGTGGACTCTACATGGAAGAATGATAATAACATATACACTGTGTTGAATGTGGTTTTGTGGATTAGAATGTAAGATTTTTTTCTTTCAATAGACGACTCAAAGATATCACGACATTCATGTTTTAAAAGTAAAGGATACGGTCTTTCTATTCGTCCTTTCATTATCTATTTTTTTCAAAAATTATATTTTTCTACTCTCAACTGACTAACGTGTAAAGCTATGAGATATCTAATGATAAAGTGGCTTGTGTTATTTAGATGTGTTTCGTTAAATGCTATTTCTAGTAGTACGAAATAAACAACAATAATTATTATTAACGTCTCTTTAACGGGTACTCCAGAATGAATGTTCAATATGTACCGCATACACTTTACTATTAACGCACTTACCGTATATGATCTCTGATAAAAAACGAAAACTGATTAACAAGCAAGAACCTATTGACTATTGGCTACGACATAATATTCTAATAGTATTTGGCGCGCTGGCTTTTTTTTATGGCATTATTCAAGTCTAGATCTCTTCAAAATCACAATTTCTAAAGTTACACCACAAACTTTAACACTTAAGCATATTAGTACATGTACAAACTTTCCATTTCTTCCTTATTCCGATCTCTGATCTCAGCAATACTAAATTTCCACGCACACACACACACATACGTACCAACTTTTCTTCCAACTCTAACCACTTGTCCGCATCGCACAACAATGAAGTTTCAACACCTCCTTCCATTGCTACTTCCCAGTGTTTCCGCCTTCTACATCCCCGGGTGGTCGGTCAAGTCATACGAGGTCGACGACCCAATTCCTCTTTTCGTGAATAAGGTGACCTCGAACCACTCGCCACTACCATACTCATACGTCGACCTTCCCTTTGTCTGTCCACCGAAAAAAGACACCGCAAGTATTGGACTCAATCTGGGAGAAGTACTCAGCGGCGACCGTATATACCAATCCGACTACAACCTTACATTGGCAAATGAAGTTTCGTGTGCGGATTTGTGTACACGATCAGTTGACCAGGCGGCTCTTCAGCGTGCCGACGAGCTTGTCCGCTCGCAGTATAATGTCGAGTGGATTGTTGACAACCTCCCAGGTGCGACCGCTTTTATTTCGCTGGCCAACAAACAGCGGTACTATGCATCTGGGTTCCCGCTTGGAAATGTGGATGCAGAAGGCCGTGTGCACATAAACAATCACGTCATCTTGCTCATCAGGTACCGCAAGTCGAAACACAATCCAAACAGATTTGTGATTGTTGCATTCGAAGTATACCCAAAGTCAGTTGCAGCAGACGGAATTAAGTGCCCAGGGACCTCTGATAAGTTTGAAGAATTTGTAATTGACCCAACAAAAAGTCACGACGAAATTCCGTACACTTACTCGGTGTACTGGCGTGAGGACGAAAACATTGCATGGGAATCGAGATGGGATATGTATTTGTCAAACCCTGATGAGTCGGTGAAGGTTCACTGGCTAGCACTTGTCAACTCATTAGTCATTGCTGCATTTTTGGCTATCTTGGTCGGTGTTATTCTTATTAGAACTCTGTATAGAGATATTCAAGGATACAATCAACAATATGTGCAATTGCAAAACATGGATGGATCTGACGAGGGCGACAAGGATTTAATGACAGAAGTTTCCGGCTGGAAATTGGTCTATGCGGATGTATTCAGAGCTCCTAATGGGTCGACGTTACTCTCGGCTTTAATTGGTTCTGGTGTTCAAATGTTTATGATGACCGCAACGGTCGTATGCTTTGCCTGCATGGGTGTGTTGAACCCCTCATTCCGTGGAGGATTACTTAGCTACGCTTTATTTATTTTTGCTTTTTCAGGTGTTTTTGCTGGTTATGTTGCAGCTCGAATTAACAAGAATTTGGGAGGCGAAAACTGGATCAAGAGTGCGGTATACACACACATGGTTGTGCCTGGAACTCTAATGTCTATTATTTTAGTGCTCAACTTCTTTGTATGGTATAACGGATCTTCTTCTGCTATTCCATTCTCGACGTTGCTTGCTCTTATTGCTATATGGTTCTTCATTTCGTTCCCTCTTATTATGTTTGGTTCTTATATTGGTAATAAAGTCTCGGCGACTACAATCCCAACACGAGTTTCTGTTATTCCTCGCCAAATTCCCTCGCAAAGACGATACAAGGCTATTGTTCCTACTGTTCTTCTCGGTGGCCTTCTTCCATTCTTGGTGATATTAGTCGAACTCCGATTTGTGTACAACAGTGTATGGCAGACCAAATCAGTATATTACTACATGTATGGCTTCTTTGCGCTTGTTTTCTTAGTACTTCAAATCACGGTTATGGAAATGTCTATTTTAACGACATATTTCCAACTCAATACAGAAGACTACCGATGGTGGTGGAGATCGTTTTGGGTAGGAACTGGAAGCGCGTGGTGGATCCTGATGTATTCTGTGGTATACTACTTCACAACGCTGAATGTCGAAGGATTTGTTCCCACTCTGATGTTTTTGGGGTACTCGATAATGGGTGCTCTGGTGTATGGTCTTATTACTGGTATGGTCGGGTTTATTGCTTCCTACTTGTTTGTGTTGAGAATTTACGGGGCCATCAAGGCCGATTAAAATACGATCGGAAAAAGCGAGTAAATTTATGTGATATGATAGGCTTATACCTTGAGTGTATGCGTATGGGGGTAATTTAATTTTTATATTATGATGAAAAGAATGGATGAAATAATAATTTTCAATGTTTTGTATATTGTTGTAATGAAGTAGCATATGTATGGAGTTGTCATGTGTACTTGGATAGGTAAATGGCATACTGGCATATGAATTTTAGGAGATGTTCAATGACAATGATCTGCTGATTAAATAAAAGGAAATTCATGATTAAATGTGCAATAGTTATAATATTTCTCTTGGGTTTCGTATCTTTAAGATGTTTTTATGGTTATGAGCAGATAGAATTGAATGTTTACTTGATAATTTAAGTTATATATTTCCTATAATATTATATCGATACTGTCTTGACAACTATATTTAGCAATTCACTTAATATACCTCCTTCATTTTGATCAATGTAAACGACCAGGGCAAACCCACATTTTTCAAAACCTATATTGTAAACTATAAACTTATAAACTCTTTTATTTCAATTTAGTTTAAACCTGCGTATCCAGTTATCCAAATTTGATTCCATCTTCCACAGTCCAAGGTCTTGGGCTGGATTTTTTCGTGCTAGGCGAGCTTTCAAATCTAATATCTTCGTTTCCCCTCCACACTCCCGGTCGTCTACTTTGAGGTGCAACGACGTTTCCATCTGCTTCCACCTCTATCTGCTGTCCCATATTTAATCTCTCAAAAGCTTCAGAAATGCCACTCTCCAGCTCCCTACCTTCAACTCTGCGTTGATAAACAAACTCCTTACACTGGTTGACAAACGATCGTAATTGTTCGATAAGGACATTGTAAAATTTCCGTCCTTCTTCTAGGTTTTGAAGAATCTCGCTGAATTTGAAATAGGCTACTTCAAGGTTTTGTATAGCATTCTCGCGCTCAATAGAACTACTATCGTTTTCTTTAGTTTCCAAAAATTGGTCGTTCAGTACCCGGATTCTTTCGATAAGTGCTGTTTGCAGTTTGAGTTGATTTTCTAGCCAGGGCTGATGCTCGGCTTGAATGTTGTTTATTCGCGATTTGTAAATGGGTTCAAATTGGGAAGCGTCAACTTCAGAATTTCCAGATTTCACTTGATCTTCATAAAGAGAAATTATTTCAGGTAAAAGGTTGATATTTGGGATTGAAAAGGTGAGTTGGTGAATGTATTGCTCTCTTTGTTGTTCCAGGCCTTTCGATTTGAATAACGCTTCCCTCAATTCTTGAACACTGTATTCCAAATACGGTTCAACATGAACAACTTTTGAGTTGGGAATATATGATTCCAACCGGTCTTGACCATCACACAAAATTTCCAGAAACCTTTCAATTTTGTGGAACTTGTCCCTAACTAATCTATCACTCGCCGACGAACTCTTCAAGTACTCTTCAAAGTTTTTTAGCCCAGTCCATAATTTAACTCCAGCTTCCTTCGAAGTAGGACGATTCCACCTATCAGTACCTTGCTTACTGCGCATCATAGCATCTTCATTTTCTTCATACTCCAACATTTCTCTACACTCGTCCAGAAGATGCGAGTTATCACGATATAGTTTTTGTATATCGTTTATTGTACCTTTGAGTAATGAGATCCCTCCTTTTGCTCTGATCTCATCTGAATGTAATATTAAGCTTTGTGGAATACCCATCGGTTTCACTACTGCCTCTAGAGATCCAGGCAGGTTCATCTTCTGTAGTTCGGCATGCATTGCAATTGTTAGCTCTTCGATCTTAGAAATATAATTCTTTTGTACAAATTCATTAATTCTTTCTTTGTATGCGTTATTGGCTTCGTAAATAGTATAAGGTAAAATGTCATCAAAGAACAGTTGAATGTGTCTCGAAGTCAAATACGTAATTGGATCATTCATGACATCGGGTACAACTGACTTAACCATAATACTTGCTGTGATAGGTGGTAAGCTTGCCGATGTCGGCACTGTTTGAAGATAAATTAAATCATTATCTTTTTCTGCCCCAGCCAAGTCCGACTTCACCCTAGTTTGAAGTTCTTGTATGTCTTGAGCTACGGATGGGTCGACATATTTTGAATTACTCAGTGCCATATTGCATGCTTCCAGTGAATCTCTCAAACGCCCAATCTCCTCACCGTATTTGTTTTTGGCTAAAGAATCCAACGAAGCTCTATATTGGGCAGCTGCTTTGAAATGATATTTTTTGCATGTTAAATGTTGAATCCACTCCGATTTTATTGAAGAGCTTCGATTAGCATAATCTAGAGCCTGTGAGTAAAGCTCTGAAACGCCTAGAGACAGTTTTGAAATGATTGAATTTTTCATATTATCGGATTTGGCTTTTAACCAAAAAGCTTCCTGGGCTTGAGCAAGACATATCAGATGAAGTGTTTCGATTGTGGCGATATCAAGATCAAGAGGTGGTGCTGAATCAAGTGAAGGAAGGAGATCATTGGAAATATATTTGAATGCTCCAGCAGCCAATTGGAAGAAATTGTAAGCACGCTTGATTCCATTAGTGTCGTTGAGAGGTTGCTTGTATGCAAGGTTGGAGTAAAGTGTAGCTAGATTGTAAGCAACATTCAAGCGTTCGAACTGAGTAGAAGATCGTTTGACTTTAAAAAGAATGTTAGTAACAATTTTCGATATACACTGGCATATTACTTACCTGGTCCACTTTCGGTGTATCCTATTGTGCCATACCAAACAAAATCTGTCCGGATCTACAGGTCTTGTTAGTATGAGGTGAATAGATTTTGCTTATTCTACTTACATCAAAAGGAAATTTAGCCACTAAATTAGACAGCTGAGCATAGTACCTGCAAATGTGATTAGTAGAGTACAACAAGATAAGGCACGATGAGAGCACTTACTCAAATATCATATCCAAAGAAGAAACATGTGGTTGTAAATTGATAATATTAGATCGGAGTTTGTCCAGAGCATCAGCATCGATAGCAGATTGCCCGGCAGTTTGATGGAATTCTTTTTCCACAAATTGTGAGATATTTGCACCTAGAGATATGCTTTGCGTCCTTCTGAAAGGAATGTACAATAGCTGGTTGCTAGTCATTTTATAGATGCGTATTTGGCGAAACCCAACTCAGTCTCATGAATAAAGAGGCCTGTTAGACTGTCACTCTACGTGGTCGATAATTGTGGAGGTCAGGTAGGTACAAACCAGCTGGGTTAGGAGAGCTCAGAGGTAAAGATAGCACTTAGATGATCAAACAGCAAAATTTATTAGCCGTTTTGTTTTTAGCTCGTGAAAGTCTAAACTACCGAGTTAATATGTAGCTGCGCTCAGATATTAACATCATATTATTTGATTCTTGTGTAAATTTAAGTAGATTCAACATAGTTTCTATAGATTTAGTAGTATTAGCAACTCTTTGAAGCACTTGCCGACTAAGAGCCACATTGTGTGTATCGCTCGTTATTTGTAGTCAATATACTGCTATAACTGTTGCACAAGGTGAGCTGAATGGATTTTAATTAGAAATGAATGCGGCGGGCTTTGAATACAGTATTTTCATATGTTGTTCAAAGGGTTAGGTGACACTGCAATCTTCTTTTGTACCATAATATTTTGAGATGAGTTGGAACTAAACAACAGATTTACCAGCCTTCCTGTCTCTTCTTTTCTTGATTTTTCACAGATTTCTAAATTGTGAGGGTTCCGTCAGATATAGTAAGAACAATCCTCATGCCATCAAGTTGCATTATCAATTTATTTGTGGATTGAGCCGTATCAAACTCTGCTTGTGTTCAATAGTCTTACTACGCTTATATTTCTCCAGAATCTGAAAGAAATCTGTCAGATTGTCTTTTTGTTCTCTACCTCACTTTATTCAGTTGCTCAAAGTTTTTATATTTTTATGGCTAGCACACCTAATTGTTGTACGTTTCTGCCGAACATCTTACATTCAATGCATCCAAAATTCCGTTCGAAACATCAAAAATTGATCTTGCAATGTTACCCAGCAGGTCGTGCTACTGACAAGCGTCCAAACCCTTCTGAACTCTCCTATTTACTCTATTATGTTTCAACACGTCGAGCAAAACTGACTAAGGTTGGTCTATTTCTTGATCACAAATCACATAAGGACGTGTATAGAGGACGCTCCGGCAATGTTCAAGTCACTCTCGATATTGTTAAAGCTCTAATAGAAAAATGCCCAGAGGATTTGAATCTGTTTGCTCGAAATGTCGTCAATATACTTTCTTCTGTTATTTCATCAAACGACTTAGCTCTGTCGCAGCATGCATCGCCAGTATTTGAAACTTTCTGCCGGCACCATGACAGCGTTCTCTTTGGCGGAGATCCAATATATGTTAAAGACTTTCAATATTTGATAAATCTTTACGTTAATATTGCAAAGGGCAACAACTCGGGCCCAAACGCTATTCAATGGAAATTAGTTGGTATTGAAGCTATGAAAAGTATAGCATCGTCAAACGCATTCACGTCCACTCCTATAGGGGTGCATCAATTACACACAGTTATTCCACTTTTGTTGGAACCTTTGGCCCTTGATGACGATGGAGCAATCTTACGCAAAATAGGAAACAACATATCTGACGAAAACATGAAACGTGATACTCAACGATCGAGTATTCAGTTAACAAGAGAACTCACAACGGATTTGGCCGGTGAAAAAATGGTTCTATCTACGGCGATGAGAGCAATTTACCACTTTTTCGACACGACATCACCATCTCTGCTCAAGTTAGGGACCAAGCATGTAGTCGAGTACATTTTGACGAATAACTCACCTTATAAGTGGTCGGCAACATTAATGGAAGTAGTTACTAAGTGTGCACCAGTTCAAACCAGGTTTGCAATTGTCACCGAATTAATCGACAAATTGCACTCTTTATATCCTAACGAAACAGCAAATCAATTAGCAGTAGTTCGTCTCATTCGGTATCTGCTATCATCTCCAGCTAATATGATTGGATTGTCTGTGATTGATGTTTTGAGATCGCTGTTACATCAAGAACTTCTTGTGCTAAAACATAATGAAGTCTCGCCAGATAGTCTTTCTGGTGATCTGATCACAGAAATAAAATACTGTATAGCGTCATTAGCAACGCATACTTACTATGGAGCCCAGGTATCTGACATGATCACAGAAATTCTTACTCGTTGTCAAGCCGTTGACGAAAAACTATTTATATCAAATTCTGTTACTTCAATAGTAATGAACTCGAAAAACCAAGAAGTTTACAATGAGAAGATTACAATGCATCCAAATTCAAGTGCAGTAAATACGGCTTTTATTGTAAATGGTTTGGATGCCATTTCTTTAATTTTGCAAGTCTCATCAAGTAAGATAGGAAGTGCAGAAAGAAGTCAACTGTCAATCAATTCTTGGGATGGAACTCAATCACTCATAAACCACCCAAAACCAGAGGTGAGAGAAAGTTATGCAATAGCTCTAATACATTTTCTTGATCATTCTTCAAAACCATTTGGGCTCAAAACTAAAACTCTCTCTAAGTTCAATGTACTAGACGGGACTCTCGGTGGTATTTTGATTGAACTTCACAAACTAATCAGTCAGAACGAACCTCAGTACCAAAATTATCTGATTGCTTATCATATACTGAATGCTATAATCAGGCACTCAGAAGATCAAGGTGTCATGAAAGCATATTTATTTGCATTATCTTTAGACAAATTGTGTAGTAACTCACTACAATTAGGGAACTCGTTTGAATATGCAATTGCCTGTGGATCCGTGTCCAGAGCAACATTGTATCGAATCGGGAAAGTGACAGGATCGGAATCTATGGAAGATTCTATGGCGAAAGATATAAAAGAAAGAAAGCATGGAAATGTCTGGTATAAGTATATTTCATGTTTTCATGATACTACACTCTCTGACGATCTGCTGAAATTTAGAAGCAGCGAACACTTGGAACTCATGTTGGATGAAAGTATGAAAGGGTTAATAACACCGGTAGATGAACCGTTCTTGACAAGTGCTTTGGAAAATTCTGTTGATGGATTCTGTCCAGATGGTACCTTAATTGATGACTATCTATCTATTTTCAATGACACAAGCTTTCAGGCTTCGAAAATTCCGACGCAAGCGTATGAGCTCGAATCCGAAAACAACCGTACAAGATCTTTGGCCCAACTCAACCTTAAGAGTAATGGCACAGTAAACGGTAATGGTCTTCTCAATGGAAATGGAACCGTTAATGGAATCGTTAATGGAACTGTTAATGGAAATAGTTTAGTTAATGGAAATGCGCTTGCTAATGGAGACGGTACTCTACCACACACTCCGTTAATACTCCCCCTAAATGATACTGAATTTAATAGCGAACATGATATGTACGATGTGCGGAAGTTGCGGACAAATTCATTTATGGGTAATAGGTCAATACACACAATGGCCGAAATTAGAAGAGACTTTTCACCGAGAGTGGAGGATCTCAAAAAAGCTGTTAAAGGAAGAGCGGTGTCCGTTAACGGGGATCAGTTCAGTGTTGCCAGTAGCGGAAACTCAGCAGCTATGTCGTACAGGCAGTTCAGGAAGATCAAAGCTAATGATGTGGAATCGTTTCTTGAAGGTCTGGATATTGAAGAAAAAGGAAATGTTATTATTTAAAAATGTCTTTAAGTTGCTTTGTTGAACTAGATAGAATTAAATTCTTAGAAATCCAAAATAACAACTTATACTAATTTGCTCCTGCCATTATGTGCTTGAAAGATCGGCAGATGAAGCCAGGAACGAAAAATCATTGTTGAGACAAATCCTATAGAATCCAATTATGAGCTTTATTTTATTTTTCAAGAGAAATCTGGTCAAATTTCCAATGTACTACTTCTTTCTTTCAAGTGTTATTAAAACAATAACTAGAGCGGTAACTTGATCCCGAATAATTAAAATTACTAGTTAAATCGTACTTGGGGGTTTGAGCTTTTAGTGTAGTCTATACAGGTTAGCTCCAAACCAGACTACAAGTTGACATATCACCTTTCTATATTTAGTGTTAGCTTGGAAATTAAAATAGCACATATTGAAATGTCGTATATAAGCTATGTTGATAAATAGCTGACCTATCTCCAGTTACTGACGGACTGAATAGTAATGAGCGAGTTTATAATAAAAAAAGTGATATACAAAAAGATACCTTCGACGAAATTATAAGTCATAATACCCCCGTCGCGATTTAGCGTTGATTTTTTTCTTCAAAGCATCTTCAGCTTTATAGGCCCCAGTAGGAGATGGTTCGGTAGCTGCCCAATTAGGTCCCTGGGGTATGGTGTAACTCCATGATGGGGTGACAGTTGTGACAGGTATAGGCTTCATTGTGAACGTAGTGAATGTGGAAACTTGAGAGGTTGGAAATCTTCTAGTAGGGACTAGCTTGGCGGTGACTTTAGTGCCAGGCTGCATCTGCATAGGTGCGGTTCTAGTAGCTCCGCTTTGCAATGTGTAAGGTACAAGTGATTCAGTAGCGCCGGCACCATCAGTTGCTGCGTTATCGTCGGCGGAAGTGGAAGTTGTCGCTCCTGCAATGTTTTTTTCACCTGCTGGTGGAACCGTGTCACCGCCGCTGGTGGCCTGAACGGTACCGGTCATACCTGTCAAAGTAAACCGGGGTGAGTAAATAAGCGAATACCCTTGGGGAGTCTCACTGTACAATTGGAAAAAGTATGGACCGTTGCTACCAACGCCTAAGTAAGGCTTAAGATCAACTGTGTAACTGGTTTGACTCTCTGTTGGTGTGAATGTACCCACTGTGACAAGGCAGTTGATTCCGGAGTTAGGCCCTGTACATAGAAGGACTTTAGTGCTGGTGATATCTGCGAATGCGGGGAGCTCTGAGTCGTCGGAAAATGGTATCACCATCGTAGAAGCAGCAGTGCCCGATCTTGGGGTACCCAGGTCAAAATCGGCCGAGACAGACGAAGCCAACAAAAGCAATAGCGCAGGGAAAATATGCATCGTACTAGTAGTTGTGATATAAATAACGAAGGTGTGTGTATGAAAATTCCAGGCGTTAATGGGCAAAAAGATTATTGCTATAAGTTTGTGGCAATAGCGTACAGGTCCTTCCAACAAAAATATGGTATACAGAGGAAAAAAGAGAAAACAGGAAGAAAGAAAGTAAATTTAAGTTCATTTAAAAAAATTTATAAACAGGTTGAGCCAAAGGCGAAGATACTGAGGGCTTGGTGGATCTTCTCTGGTATCAATTGTGTGTTTGTTTTAGTACGTAACGTAGGAGTTCATAATCCATAGACATCCACTAGACAAGCAAGTAACTAAACTTAGAGTTTATAAAACAAAACAATGTTTCTAGTAAATTCATGTACTCACGCAAACCCAATGATTTGTGTTTGTTCAAGCACACACTAAAATATTTACAACGAGCTTGGAGCGTTAACCAGGCATTCGATAGAAAACTGTTGATATATCGATGTCTAAAATGATGGTCTCAATGGTTCACGGAATACCCTTTTAGGACGGAAAATTACAAAATCTGCGAAGCAGGTGGAATATGCAAAGTCAGCGAAACAGCGGTGGTGAAATTTAAAGTTTGCTTTCTCGCCTGCCTTTCTTTATTGAGTGCAAGTTATATTTTTAGGCACATATTATAACTTATGTCTTGTTTTATAGCACTTACACTAGCTTTGCAGGGTTAGGCCAAGTCACTTACATAATCTATACCGAACTTTTCATAACCACCAATCGTTCATTTTCATCATACAAAAATTTTCATTTTTTCATTTTTTCACCATCGACACTTTCGGCTCATCAACATCATTAGAACAATGTCTGCATTCCGTTTTTCCGCCCGTGCTATTCTTCCTTTGAGGTAAGTCTGCCCACTTTGTCACTGGGCATTTGTTTGGTTCATTATTAACGCCCATGGCATAGAAGATCGCTCATCCGCAGCACCATCAGATTCAACTCAACAGAAGCAGCAGTCTCCCCCAAAATTGCTTCTATTGTCGACGAAATCTCCAAGCTTACTCTTCTAGAAACTTCAGCCTTGGTCAAAGAACTCAAAGTTAAACTCGACATTCCCGATATTTCATTCCCTGCTGCCGGTGCTGCTGCCCCAGCCGCCGCTCCCGTTGCTGAGGAAGCTGTTGAGGAAAAGCCTAAGGAAAAGACCATCTTCACATTGAAATTAGAATCGTTTGATGCTAAGAGCAAACCTAAGGTTATCAAAGAGGTCAAGAACCTGTTGGGATTGAGTTTGGTCGAATCAAAGAAGTTTGTGGAAGCCGCTCCTAAGGTGTTGAAAGAAGGTGTTACTAAGGAGGACGCAGAGAAGATCAAGACTGCTTTAGAAGCTGCTGGTGGTAAGGTCGTTTTGGAGTAAGCAAGTTAATCTGTAAACTCTTTTGAATACCTTTTATTGTTGGAATGCCCGTTTTTAGACATTGTTAATGGGAGTAATGTGTGTGCGTCAGTGTACGATTGTGGTTTGTATCAACTTTGATAGGAATATCCTCTTTAAAATTTGAATGTAAATAATTATATGTCCGCTTGTATATATTGGCTTATGACTGTAATATCGATAAACCTATTGACTTTTGTTTTTTATGATCACAAAAAAAGGTTTTGTAATGACTTCAGTTTGGTCGTTCTATAAATCAGAATCAAACCTCCAGATCAGCCAATATAATAAGGTCAGTAGATCATATACCATCCAATCAAATACATTACTCAACAATGCTAGAAGGATTCTTATTGGAAGATGAACCTTATTAGAACGAAAATCAATGATAGACTGGCATTGTGCGTTATTGATCAATTTTCTGTACACAATTAGATCTCATTCTCAACTTTAGATCTATGTCATTATGGTGCATTGAAAATCAGGATAGTTTCCAAGTTTTTCACTTTGGCAAAACTGAAATTTATACAGAATCTCACGCCTTGACAATAACATTTTGATCTTCTTCTGGAATAGTATTTTCTCCTCTTTTGGCATTTTTCTTTAGGCTCGACCACCGATCCAAGAGCTGCATATATCACATGACTTCTGCATTTGCTACGTGGTCTAAAATTATTTTGTACTTTTTTTTTTATTTTCGATATGGCTGAACATAACATTTCTATCTAAAATCCTTTTTTTCTTCGTTTTCCTTATACTTGTATTCGATCAAGGAACAAAAGCATCGTTACTACGAAATTTCTGACTACTTTATAATAATGATTCAGGTGCTTGTATTGTTTCTGGCAGCGATAAGTTTCGTGTGCGCTACGCCGCTAACTGTCAAACTATCAGCCACGGATAGGCAGTGTTTCTATGCGGATGTTGAACAAGCTGGATCCAAAATTGGGTTTTACTACGCGGTCCAGTCGGGTGGATCATTCGATATTGATCTTTTGATTTCCGCACCTTCTGGCAAGATGGTTTACAGTGAGGCCAGAGAGAAGCAAGGAGAATTTTCATTCGCGGCAAATGAGATCGGAGAGTACAGTTTCTGTTTCTCAAATGAAATGAGTACGTTTGCAGAGAAATCTATCGAATTCGAAATGATCGTGGACAACAACAGTTTGAAAGCCGAGCTCCCCGTCAATGCTGGAGAGAAGGATACAAACAAAGTTGAGGCTTCTATTTCAAGTATCGAATCCAGAGCAGCAACGTTGTTGCGTACTTTGCAATACTACAAGACCAGAAACAATAGAAATGAAAGTACTGTCAAGAGTACGGAATCAAGAATTTGGTGGTTCTCAGTGTTTGAAGTGTTATTAATGGTTGGAATGGCTATTTTGCATGTTGTTGTTGTACAATTATTTTTCAAAGGCTCCAGGAAGAACCTCGTTTAAGCACATCACATATTGTGGCACGCTACATATCAACTTACGGAACTCAGGGATTTGGTTTTTTTAGTATTAATTTTTTGATATTTGTGGATAATACATTTTGTCATCTTGATTTTGTTTGCAGGGGTATTTCGGTATTTTCGGGCGTAATTGAGGGGGTTGGAGAAGGAGGTTGGCTGTGATCTGTAAGTGCCCTTGAAAATAAAGAATCGTGATTGTTAAACTATTGTGCTACTGTATCAATTTTTCACTAGTTCAGTTTATGCGACAGTGCATCAGCCGTATTACAGTAGAATCTCCAATGTTGAATTGACATTATTTTAACGGGCTATGACCAATAATAAACTTTTATTAAGCTTGTCAATGACTTTAAGGTAATATATAATTGTATTAGCAAGCTCGACCTGTCGTAGTATAACGAATAGTTTATTTACGAGCGTTTCATTGAGCGTTTATAGATGACATATTATACAGCAAAGTTTGCATTTTTCTATTACCAAATGTGTTATGAATGTTAATTGCATCAGATATACCGGAACTGAAAAGTACAGGATTTGACACTGGACAGATCGTTTCAATAAGACTGTAACTTGCTCTGGGGTACCAATTGTTATTGTTGCTAAGTTTTTATTTTATTTTTAACATCTGCACTATGGCTATCATTCTCTGTCAACATTGCAGCATCATATTATCGAATAATTCAACATTGTGCTACAGTTTTGACGCGTTGATTTGGCAAAACATCTCTCTGCAAGTTTAGTAGTACGAGGCATAAAATATTTCCTTTTTAGGTAATAGAGCCAAGTGATAAATCCAAATGCTAAAGTCTAAATATTTAAGGAGTTTTATCGGTGTTGTCGAGCGGAATAGCCCGAAGGAGATCAAAACGTGTATCATACAAATCTGAATTAGCGATTAAGATCATAATTTGGTGCTTTTGGAGTTGTGTAATTCTCTAATACTATATAGCGCCATATAAAAACATCAATAACGACAAAAAAACTATAGAAATTTGGCCTGTTAAAATTTCACTGACAGAACATCGTCTTCACATTGTAGTTTGGCTCATCAAAGTTTGACTCCGTTATTGTACCGTAATCAAAGCTCCTTCTTTTCTTCGTCCTTAGCCTTCTTCTCGGCTTCGTCCTTGACCTTTCTAAGGCTGGCCAATCTTCTCTTCTTGACTTGAATGTTGTTGAAAGTAACCAAAAAGAAAGCAAACAAGCTAAAGAATGGAACCCATGCTTCCTCCGGCACAAACTTCTGAGCAAACGCCAGGACCAAGGGAGATGTAACCCAACTCGATTTTTGGACCACCAAAAACGTAGACTTCCACGATGCATAAACCTGCTTAAAGCTTCTAGCCCCAGCCATCAAAGACATGGCAACCAGGAACACAGAGTTCTGGATAGGAGTGACGAGCAGGTTAGACACCAGGATCTGGAGAATTTTCCACGCAGGAGTCGTACGTCCGCGGAATGCGCGTTGTAGCGCCAGAACCAAGTAATGCGACAAAGGCGCCGAGACAAGAAGTCCGTACAGTGACATCAACGGAATTCTGCTCGAGAAATAAGAATTTGTCACTGGGTTTTTATCGCCAGAAGCAATTGAAGCTACCAACTCAGAAATTGCATTGAGAGTTGCGGATGTAAGAGATTTGGTGAGAATTGGGTTGGTTTGGAGGCTCTTGATGTAAGCTTGAAAGTAGGGATTGGCTTTGACGGCGGACATGGTGGCTTTGCGAAGGGTGGTCAGTGTATAAAGTTGTGAAAAAGGAAAAAGATGGTAGAACTGGGGTAGTTGGGTTTTTATAGTCTGGGGGAACGTTGAAAGTAAAACCGAGAGGTCTAATTCGTGAGGGGAGGAACTCTTTGCGTTCCAACCGAAGGACCAATATGAATTTTAGGATATAAACTTTAGAAACTAACAGTTAATCTCATTCTCCGCAGTTCCCCACGACAGCTCTTCATTCGGTTCAGTCTTTATTCTCATCTTCCACGCCTAAATGGAAAGTCTAAGCTTTGTGTGCTAAAGTTAGATATCATTAGAGGGCTGTGACCTCGGATTTAAATAGAAACAATGAATCTAGCTAAACCCAATGTATTCTATACCAGTCTGAATTAATAAATACAATCCAATAAGCCATATACACATTAAACAATCAAAAACAAAAGTACAAAAAAATTAAATAAATACACCGTTGAGATCCCATAAGTTTCGTTTCATTTAGAGGCCACTACCTCAGCATTTGTCACTCAACTTTTCTCCAAAAAATCGGGTCTAACCTGTCTCCTAGGCAATGATCTTTCTGAAAATTGTACAAATCCCTGTTCTGGTCTCCACTTTCCGTCATCAACTTTCACAGGAACATCAGGTTTCCAAAGACCGTTGTCTACACTTCTGATGGGCTCCCATTTCTGATTCGGTGAGGGTTCAGCAAGAGCATATACGGTCTTTGTCAGAGGTGGAAGAGTTGTAACCTCGTCAGCATATACGACAGGATCTGGAGTTATCTCAGCTGGTTGGAGAGCAGTGGTAGGTTGCCCCTGTACCGTTTTGAAGGTGCTAGGTACAGCTAGGTCAACATTCCGGGTATAAATAGGCATACCTCTGTCATCCCACCCAAGGACTTTGACAGAAGGCTGCACAGGAACATAGACTGAATCAGCTGGGGAATCCCACTTAGGAACGACAGACGTAGCAATTGGACTCGCAACAATCTCTGATGAGACAAATATTTTGGATTCAGATGTATCCGCAGAAGGCGAAGCAGCACTGTTAGCATTAGATGATCCCACTACAGGGTCAGCTTGCACGTTTACTTTAGATCCAGTTACTCCATTCACCAGTAAGTTCTTTATTTCCGACACAAACGGACTTCCGTCAACTACCGTTGCAAAAGCTTGAGACGCATCCCACATCATTATTCCTCCAAAATTTGGACTACTACTAATATCTGCGAGAATTGACTGAACATCAGCTAAACCGACAAATCCAGACGACGCCGCTGAAGTAGATCCTGGTAGTCCCAAGTAAAGTTTGACGTCCGGATTCGGGGCAGACGCGGCATATTTAGCCCACGATTCCCAGTTAAATTCTAATCCGACGTTGCATTTATTGTTGTAAAACTGAACGAAAACAAAATCAAAGTAACTATTTGCGAGTGCAGTGCTGAGACTTCGGTCAGGGTATACACATTGTGGGGCTGCCGAAACGTAGTAATCTTTACCGTTGTAGAGTTTTCGCAATTGCTTGACAAGAGCAGAATATCCAGCGGGATCTCCATTTTCAATATCGAGGTCAAATCCATCCACAACGGCTTTACCGAAAGGTCGACTGGCAGATGTGCCTCCACCAAATGAGTTCCATAAAACCGAAGCAAATTGAGCAGCTTGGTCGTCTGAAGCAAATCCATAAGTTCCAATAGCACCTCCTAACGAAAGTAGCACCTTCTTACCAGACGCCTGGCAGCTTTGAATATCTTTCTCTAAGTTTGGGCAAGTGATGTCTAGTCCACCCGCACATCCGTGAATTGTGAGTCGAGGCTCGGCTGGAAAGTCTGATAAAAACGAAATGACATATACATCTGCTGATGTTGAAGCGCAGTATTCTCCAAGTGATTTTTGAGAGCCCGCTGAAGCTTGACCCCAGTAAAGCACAACATTAGTCCCTGAAGTAAGCGAAAAAGCATTACAGACCGAAGTCCATATTAAAAGGAACGTATAGAAACAAAACTTCATGGTTTTTTGAAAGAGTTGAGGAAATATAATGATTAGATCTTTTCTTTGCAAAAAGGACTAATCTCACAAGCCGGGATCCTTTCAATATTTATAAAAGCCCATCCATGGTTTCCGAATTGAGTAAACTACCGAACTGGTGAAGAATAGAAAGTGAGAGGGCAGGTACAAATATTTTTTTTTCCTCAACTACAATAGCAATAACTTAAGAGCAGACATGTACCTACATTATCTATGTTAGTTACTGTAGCATTGTACAGCTTCACTGTGAGTTGATCTGAAGACAGAGGAACATATTCTTAGACACTTGAAAAGTGTGAATAAATTTCGGACATGAAGATCAACAAGTACCTTTTTTTCATTGTTCAGTAGAATTAAGTTACAGAGCGGCGGGACATTTTCTTTTTATTCATTTTCTTTTCTTATATGCCAAAATTTAATGATTGATCAAATATCAATATGAAAATACTGAGATGAACTTCCAATGACCATATTCTAGCTAGCTGAAATAGAGTCTCGGGAAGAATTTCATAGCTAATGTAGTTATTGTGGGCCTTGGACTGCTTTGAAAGGTGTAGGTTGGTACGTCCAATTATTTTTAGAGTAGTCCAAATAAAATAGCGTTCCAAAAAGATATTGCTGATTTAAAGACGATTGAAGAAAACTTTGACGTCGACCGTTTCTGGCATGCTTTGAAGACCCAGCGTATTACTTTCTCTGTCGTCCTCATTACCCATTTCAGAATGTAAGTGTGTACTAGCGACGTTTTAAGAAAGGTTTGACCTCCCCACTCTAATATTTGGTAAATATACGGGTGGTTGGGTGGAAGTGAAGAATCTTACTTTAGCTCCCCATGGAGAAGAAGCCTTTGGCATATCAATTTTAAAGGCCAAATAAAGACTTATTGCCCAGGAATTGCAGATGAGAAGCCTTGATAGATTGACCTGGCTCTATATTATAGAAGATCTTGACTGGCACTTTTGCGTTAATCGCTCAACCACAAGCCAAAACAACCACAGACAACAAGTAAAAGTAAAATAATCAGTACATGGTAGATAAAGAACACAATCATTCACGGTATATGTTCAGAGCTATACTTGATCTTCCATTGTTAATGTAACGGGCATAATTCTTTTCATTTGATATTATTTACGAATGAATAAATCATTTTTCAAAGCTACGGATCAACATAAGCTGTATGACATACATGAGAATTATGGCAATTTTGATACAGCACACAAAAGGAAAAAAATGAGTTTATTGAGCTTGGACCCTCTAAATATCCTGGGTGCTTGTTCTGGACCAAAAATCCTTACTTGTAAACCATACAATCTATTTATATTATATTTCATTTCCACAGTCTAGAAGAGTTATTTCAATTGAGATAGAAGCTATTGCTCGTGCTTGACTCACAAAGAAAACTCATGTTGCTCCGACACTATCAGTTTACTGTAAGCAATATTACAAGTGCTTATACCCGTTGATATCTCCTTTTATGATTTATAATAAATACGTCAGTGGCTGTGAGATAAACAACGAAATGCGAAGCTTGGTCCATCTTGTACAGATCAGAAGGCTCAAGTTATGTGAAGAGAGCCAGATTCAAGATCACTCATTCAGTTACTTACGGGATTGAATAGCCATTAAAAAAAAGGCTTTGTTTAGCTGTACTGCCAATGCCACACCACAAAATGGCATAATATCATCTACTATTAATAACACTACTAACTGAAAAATATCTGGTATGATTGTCGTGATTTCTCATATGATGGCTGGCGTGGTCTAGTTCTTGCAAAAGAACAAAGTCTTCTATGCCTTGATGCTGTATTCTATAAATAATAATATTTGGCAGTTGTAGATCTTAACGTTCCAGCTTGGATACCTCATCTATAACATAGAAGTATGTTTGCACACACATGCTACTATTTGCATACTTCACGTCATGGCAATGTGTATAAGAAATATTGAGCACATACTACTGACATCCAAAAACGCAAAAGCCTTTTTAGCCTAACCTGGAGATTTATATGTGTCATAGTAACCAATAATAATATCAACTAGCTATTCGATGAGTACTAAAACTTCAGTCTGTATGAAAGGGTTATTCATATAAAAGAGTAAATTCAAAGTACCTACTTCTTTTTGATTCCAAATGTGTTTTATACCAGATGAGATATCTAGTATCTACGCATACTTGTACTACAGTATTCTAAAACTTTTTGTGAAAAATAAGATTTGATTGTCATCGTCTACAACGGCCACTAGAATTGTCCATCATTGAGCTGAACCAAGGTGAATAATGTTATAAACTTTCTTATTCAGTTTAGCGATAAAAGTTGCTGTGCTTACCCTCACTAGTAGGCCTACCAAAACGCATATTGTCCCAATTCAATGTTCAAATAAGACCCCCAAAATTCGTAATAAGGCTATCCTAACCCAGATTCTCTTGTAAATCGCAGCCCAACCTCCATCTTATACTATTGATACCGATCGACCATATATTACATCCCATAATGTCTAGTGAAACCAGCGCATTGCTTGCTAATTTACGTTCAGTTAAGCTGGAAAACAAAGGGGCCGTTGCTAGAGATCATCTTGCCAATGAGCGTACGTTCTTGGCTTGGCTGAGAACCTCACTTTCGTTTACAAGTATCGGGGTGGCAATAACACAATTCTTTAGACTACAATCTTCAAAGAATATCAACACTCTCGTGATGACCAATGAAAATACTGATGCTGACCTCAAAGCTCTTGTTCTTAAAACAGTGAGGGAAGACGAGAGGCTAGCCAAATTCAGTACAACGTTAGGTGTTTGGTTTATAGCGGTAGGTATCATTGTCATTCTTTTAGGGTGTTGGAGATACTTTTTATCGCAATATCATTTGAAACAAGGAAACTTTCCAGCCAGCAGGTTTTCCATTTCGGTAACGTTCCTAGCAACTCTGACTTTGATTGTCACTAGTTTTGCTATTATTCTTAAAACCTCAGTATATTGAAAAACATATTACCTGCTTCGCTCACTAGCAGCCCTCCAAACTGATAGCAATTAATGGCTGGAAGCAACTTCGGCATCTTCGTTCCCAGCTCTAGGCAAGAAAAAACGTTTACGCTCTCACGTTTATTTATTTTTTGCCCCCACATTGACAGGCTAATTTTTCCCAATTTGACAAGACGCAGTCACCTTCCTTAGGGCTATTTTGCGTATGTAGTTTATCTAAATCTCAATCCCAAATAGGCAACTCTTTTATTATTTGACCAAAATTTAAATTTAGTCTAAATCCTAAGTCACCAATCACGTGAACTACATAAAAATGATTATGTGATTTTGAGCTGAAATGTTACATAACACAATCTACTACAGGGTAAGGGCTGTCCTGAAATTTTGGTAACAAGAGCCTACACACACACACAAAATTTTCTAGATTCTTTTCCTTTTTTTTTTCTCTCTTTTTCAAGTACCTCTTTCATTGAGAATAATCATCACATACATTCAAAATGGGAAAAGTTCACGGATCTCTCGCTCGTGCCGGTAAGGTTAGATCGCAAACCCCCAAGGTTGACAAACAAGAAAAGAAGAAGCCCGTTGTTGGACGTGCTAAGAAGAGACTTTTGTACACCAGTAAGTTTTGACATCGAAAACAAGAGATTTATATCCTGGGAGTGAATGTTTGGAAGCTGTGGCGAAAGAAACATTTTTCTTGGTATTTCACTTGGTGGTATTGAATGTGCGGATTCACTAACAGTTATTTATATAGAGCGTTTCGTTAACGTTACCTTGACCAACGGTAAGAGAAAGTCCAACCCTGGTCCTGGAACCTCTGCTTAAAGAAATCTATGAACGTCGTGATCTTCGAAGGATCGATACTTGATGTATGAGTTAATTTATATATTTTAATGATGTTTGTTTTTCTTCTTTAATCAAAAAATCTTGTGTTTATTATCCGACTTTGAGTGGCAAACGAATGAAGAGGTATTTGAATGGTTTGTTGAGTGGTATTTTGGCAAGTGTGAAAGGTGCTGTTTTTGTTGGAGATTATGAAGACAATTGTGAAGCGTAGCAAACAGGGTCGGCTGCACTCAGAAGCCCAGTAAGCTTATGACTTATTGTGGGATATGAATTGATCTGTTTCCATGACGAGACATATTCTTGTGAGTCCTTGTACGTCCTCGAGTGCCTTTAGTAAGCAGTTTTACATTTTATTAGAGATAAACTCTAATCCTAGGAGCAATTTGATATTCTCAGTAGTCATGTCTAGATATTCAATCGTAAAACTGTTGAACTGGAAAGAGGCTTTGTAGTAGGTTTGTCTCATGCCGGGTATGTTTCGCGTCAAGTTATATGGTCGGTTGTAAATGCACGAATTCGCTCATTAATACTTTGTCAGCACATAATGTTCTATGTCTGGTAGGGCAATACCCAACACGATGTTGTTTTCATTGTGTATCTGTTCATACAGCTTAATGTGGCGTTGAAACTCGACTGCTACGAAAGCTCGAATGACAATGTAGGCACTAGGTACTATGCCAAATAACTTGAAAAATGAAATCGAGAAATATACCATGAGAGTAACTTTTACTACTTGCATAGCTCTATCAATATGATAAGTTAATATTGTAATGATTCGAGTTAGTAATAATAGGAATTTTTTTCTAAAACCTCTTCAGCCAACATAAGATCAGAGACAACACAAGCAAGTAAATATGTGTGTTATATCATTTATCGTAGTAACGGCCTGCACAGCATTATTGTGAATCTGTGGATATAACATATCATAGATTAGTGGAATGTCTTTATTGTAAGCTGCTCGCAATCGGTAACAGCTGTATAGGTGTAGGGTTAGGTGTGATTTGGAAAGTGTCTTTCACAGATATTTGCCATCAACATAACATCACTACCCATTTTTTTCCCATCAATACACTACGACAAATTTCATTGAAATCATTACTAGCCATGTCAAATTCAGAAAGAGATCCACTGTTAGAAGCTATGGAAAATGAGGAAGACAACACCTCTTCTCCTATTGACCCTGAAAGGGAACGAGCACTGGAAGACTACAAGAAGAAAGTCAAAGATAACAAAGAATGGTCTGCAAAGCTGAAGGACATGAGAATGAATATCAAGGAATTGGAGAAGGATTTTGATAAAACAGAAGACGATATTAAGGCACTACAAAGCTTGGGTCAAATCATTGGAGAAGTTCTGAAGCAATTGGATGAAGAAAGATGTATGTTGTCTCGGATCAGAATAGTTACGATTCATGCGATTAGTTATACTAACCTTCTTCTCTAGTTATTGTGAAAGCGTCGAATGGCCCAAGATATATCGTCGGATGCAGAAACAGTATTAAGAAAGAAAACTTAAAGCAAGGTGTAAGAGTTGCTTTAGATATGACTACCCTCACAATCATGAGGATCTTACCACGAGAAGTCGATCCTTTAGTTTACAACATGACTACATTTGAACCTGGAAGTCTGACCTTTGGAGGAGTCGGTGGTCTTAATGAGCAGATCCGTGAATTACGTGAAGTCATTGAACTGCCTTTGAAAAATCCCGAGCTTTTTCACAGAGTGGGAATCAATCCTCCCAAAGGTGTGCTTTTATATGGACCACCTGGTACAGGTAAGACCCTTTTAGCTAAGGCTGTTGCCGCAACAATCGGAGCAAACTTCATCTTTTCTCCCGCTTCAGCCATTGTTGACAAATACATTGGTGAATCTGCACGTCTTATTAGAGAAATGTTTGGTTACGCTAAGGAGCATGCTCCTTGTATCATTTTCATGGATGAAGTTGATGCGATCGGTGGTAGAAGATTTAGTGAGGGTACATCAGCAGATAGAGAAATCCAGCGTACGCTGATGGAACTTTTAAATCAAATGGATGGCTTTGATTACTTAGGACAAACCAAGGTTATTATGGCTACAAATCGACCTGATACATTAGATCCTGCGCTGTTACGTGCTGGTCGTCTCGATCGAAAAATCGAAATTCCCCTACCTAATGAAATTGGTCGTTTGGAAATTTTTAAGATTCATTCAGCAAATGTTTCTAAACAAGGAGAGTTTGATTATGAAGCTTTAGTGAAGATGAGTGATGGATTCAATGGAGCTGATATTAGAAATGTGGTTACTGAAGCTGGATTCTTTGCTATCCGAGATGACAGAGATTACATTGTTCAAAATGATTTGATGAAGGCAGTAAGAAAGGTAGCTGAAGCCAAGAAGCTAGAAGGCAAACTTGACTATGAAAAGTTGTAAGTCTAGCTACTTGTTGTTTCTACTTATAACATCCACTATGTAAAGAATGGATATTTAATTATTTAGATGCTGAACATGTTGTTCTTTTCTTTTGTAATGAACAAATAGACTACAAAGTCCATCAATATCACAGCTGGAGCACACAGTTTTCTTTACGGTACAGTATGGCTATCGTCTAAAGTTATCTTTATCCCTATTATCATTGAGTTTGGATTTCTTATCTTGATGCAAGGTGTGGAGACATGAATCCAAGATCCAAAATCAAATTGTACACTTACCTTGCAATTTTGACTATTACTTGGGGCATTTGCTTGTGTATTAACAAGGTATACGGAACGTCCAAGATTTCTCAGGGAGGAATTTTTCTCAATACTCTTACAATTGTGGTTCAATCTTTAATATGGCACTACTGCGTTTCCCCAATAAAGGCAGTAGAGGAAGCCCAAATCTCGAATGGTACTCCTGGTGGTTATCCGTTACATTCAAGCGGAGAATCGACCTACTCGGTTCCGAGAACGGCTTTAACTGGTATGAATGCCACCCCAGCATGCGGAATAACGTGCGAAGGCAAAAATAATAGGGCTTATAGGAAGAGAGATTGGATCAAAATGTTTGAAATGAAAAAAATCGAAAGACTGCGAAAGATGCATAGGGAGTTCCATGTAAGGACAGTTAAAGTTATAACAAAACACGAATTACTGAAGAAAATGAGATTGAGGAATATGAGTGCTGGCGAAGTTAATGGTGAAGGCAATCAAACGACAGCTCGGTTTGCGGATTCTAATTGATTCAATTGGGCATTGTATGGCTGAATGCAAATTTTGTATCATGTATCCTGCTGTATCATAGGAAAATAATTAGGACAAGGAAACAAGCGTTTCTGTTTTTGGCTGATGGACGAGATATTGAATCTGAAATACGATATATGACATAATACTCGATTCACGTAAATAGGCAAGAGTCAACAGCCATAGTGATCTCGTCGCTGTTCAACATCACCCGTCTCACTTTACGTACAATACTGTACGCGATTTCAGTTACCAAACGCAGCAAATAAGCATAAGAATCATTAAACAGAGCCAACAGGCTATAAACAATTTCTGACCTTCACCAGTAGGTTCGGGTCTGGCTCAGGCCATAATAATTTACCAGGGTATGGGTATACAATACAAAGTAACAACCAGGCATTTTTATTTTTTTCAAGCAGTAAAATGGTTTCGTGGTGGTTGACCCGCAGAGTTTTGCTGTGGTGGATTTGGCTACAGCTTTCTAAATTAATTTCGAATCGACACGTTTACATTAATGAAATTCAAAACGCACTATGGCGGTTCCGGTGAAAAAAACACAAACTTTCGAAACTGAATATTTTGAGACATGGTCAAATTCTATTAGACCAGCCGTGAGCTTCGTAGCTGCGTAGACTCATTGACTAGCACTGGTTCTGTTCATCAACAGTGAAGAATTTGCTGATACCACTGTTAGCTGTAAGGTACTGTAAAGGGTAAAATTAGAAAAATTTAGTGTAGTGGGGACTGTTAAGCTTTGTTCTGTGAAGAGGAAAACAATACAGTGGTAAAGCTACGTGGGATTGAAACAAGTGTCATTTTTCACTTTAATTTTTCTTTAGGCATTTTTCCCTTTATTTTCACCTTCTTGATTTCTCTAAGATTACTAGTCTCCTTCTTACTCATTTGTCAAGAAAAGATCTCTGATCACCGTCACACATATATTTACAACAATGAGTTCTGGTACGTGCAATTGATGCCTCCTTTTTTTTCTCCTTTACGGATCATTCAATTATAGCTAACATCCCACGTATTATAGTCCGATTCTTGGATCTTGTAAAGCCTTTTACTCCATTCCTGCCAGAAGTAGCTGCTCCGGAACGCAAGGTTCCCTTCAATCAACGTTTAATATGGACTGCTGTCACATTATTAATATTCCTCGTCATGAGTGAAATCCCACTATACGGTATTGTCTCGTCAGATTCAAGTGATCCTCTGTTCTGGCTGAGAATGATGCTTGCCTCAAATAGAGGTACTCTGATGGAACTCGGTATCACACCCATTGTTTCTTCGGGTATGGTGTTTCAACTGCTGGGCGGTACTCACCTCATTGACGTCAACATGGAAGTCAAGAGTGACCGCGAACTATATCAAACTGCTCAAAAACTACTTGCAATCATTCTTTCTCTCGGTCAAGCTACGGTATATGTGGCTACTGGTATGTACGGTCCTCCTAAAGAACTCGGATTTGGTGTTTGCTTCTTGTTGGTCCTTCAATTGGTCTTTGCTGGTTTGGTTGTTATTTTGCTTGATGAATTGTTGCAAAAGGGCTACGGTTTGGGAAGTGGTATTTCACTTTTCATTGCTACAAACATTTGTGAATCCATCACCTGGAAGGCGTTTGCTCCCACAACCGTCAACACTGGTCGTGGATACGAATTTGAAGGTGCTGTTGTAGGCATGGTCCACCTTTTGGCCACTAGAAAGGATAAGAAGCGTGCTTTGATTGACGCATTTTTCAGACCCAACCAACCCAACATGTTCCAATTGCTCGTCACTATCGTTATGTTCTTTGTTGTTGTTTACTTGCAAGGTTTCCGTGTTGAAATTCCTGTCAAGTCTACTCGTGCCCGTGGTCCTCAAGGATCTTTCCCTGTAAGACTTTTTTACACTAGTAACTTGCCCATTATGTTGCAAAGTGCTCTGACCTCGAACATCTTCATCATCTCGCAAATGCTTTATTCCAGATTCCCTGACAACTTCCTCGTCCGTCTCATTGGTACTTGGGAAGCCCGTCCAGGAAGTGCTCAATTGTTTGCTGCATCTGGTATTGCTTACTACATGCAACCTCCTTTCAACCTTACAGAGGCTTTGCTTGACCCTATCAAGACTGTGATCTACGTTGCTTTTGTCCTTGGAACATGTGCCGTTTTCAGTACTACTTGGATTGAAATTTCAGGATCTAGTCCTCGTGATGTTGCTAAGCAATTCAAGGATCAAGGATTGGTTATTGCTGGACGTCGTGAAACTAGCGTTTACAAGGAGTTGAAGAAAATCATTCCTACTGCCGCCGCTTTTGGTGGAGCTACCATTGGTCTTTTGTCAGTTGTCAGTGACTTGCTTGGAACTTTGGGTAGCGGTACTGGTATCTTATTGGCCGTTACAACCATTTACGGATACTTTGAGATGGCAGCTAAGGAAGGAGCTGGAAACTTTGACTTCAAGCTTTAGAGTTATTTATTAGCGATGTATTGATGGAATTGGAAAGACTATGTGAGGTGGAGGACATAAAATAAGAAAAATGAAAAAAATTGACACATTTGATCTGGATTGATTTCTAGTTTTTGTGGAGTTTTTATAAGCTCGTTTAATTTTAATGTAACGAACGAAATTTAAATAATATAAAACAAGAAACAAGAATTAAATACTAAGTCACATGCAAAAATCCGGGGGTGTCATTGAATTTGGCTATGGCCCTCTTCTTCTACAATTATCTATTCTTATCGTTAGTACGATTTCACCTTTCTGTGCTTATGGGAAAACAATTTTTGCGCAAGTAAGAGTAGTGTAAGTTTAGCATAACGACTAGAAAAAGAGAGGAAGAAATGAAATGGATACCCAACACCAAATCAACTACCAAAAGCACCTAATCCAGACCAAACTCCAAACCAGTACAATCCCGATAAAGATTATCTACACCCCACCCTCACCTTCGTCCACTTCAGATGCTTCTTCGCTGTTCGACACGCAGCGACCCAAAACTTACTACCTCAACGCGCTCCGCGTGAGCTACATCCACCTGTACCTTGGCCCTGTGCTGGACTACTTTGGGCTCTCGCGCGCGCAGATGTCGCAGGTGTGGTTCGAGACCGGCGGCGCAACTGTGCGATGGACATGGCCGCTGGGCGTCATTGCCGATCTATACAACCCGGCTTCCGGTGACGCGGAGGCCTCACCTCTGGTAGGCCGGAGTGGGGCTGGCGAATTGACGCTGATTATGCATACAGAAGGGTATCCGGAGACGCAGATTGTGGAGGGCCCGGGGCAGGAGTTGGGAGAGCTGAGGATGATGCTTGTGAACTCGTTGAAACAGGTGGCGTATGCTACAATGGGGTCGGCGAAAAAAGTGCTGGGATTGAGTACGAAGGAGTCGGAAAGGTGGTGGGAGTTTGTGTGTGAAAGGAAGGTGAGAGAGGCGATTGCGGCAAGTGCGGCAGCGGTTGGGACTGCAACGGCGATGGGGGCCAGAGTTGTGAGGGTTGTCAGTCCGACTGGTGTGGTTACGCAGTTCGTTGTCGGTGCAGCAGCCGCGCCATCATCTACGGCCGGTAGAACGGTGGGCGAGGTCCTGCACGAAAACCTTGGCCGAGTGTTCCCGTCGAAACGAAGGTGCGTATTTGTGAGACCGTACTGCTTGGGGGTCGAGCTGGAGTTGGGGTGGAAGTGGGACGAGGTTATGGGGTTGGTTGGGTTTTTGGATGGAATGGTGTGGATTGGGTTGGCTGTTATGTGAGTGTGTGTGTGGAGGTTCTTTTTTATTTTCATATTTATATAGCTGTGTATATGGGGTGTTTGGGTTAGTACTAAAGGCCCTTGTTTCTACTTAAATGTATTAATGGCATGTGATTTGTTCTGGTAATTGATAAATGTGATGTTGAACGATTTATAAAACACGATATCTGATACAATTTAGTCTTCATCGAACATTCGACTGCGCAAATACTAAATCTCTATCTATATATCATCTAAAACAATCTGAAAAAAGCCACCAAGTATGAGTTGGCAGGCCTAATCAACTTGTTCAATTCCATATCTAAATCCCGTGCAATGTTATACACACGTCCGAGCGATAACTTTCTGTACCTGTTCTACAAAGTAGAATATATTATTTGGATCAAAGAAATCATTAAAAACGCTAGCCCACAAACTGTTAATACACTCATATAGATCTAATTGTAACCCCGTCCATTTATAGATAAACCGTCTCTATGTGTATACTCATAATTGTCTATTATAAACACTGCACAGATCCTTCCTGTAAACAATAGAAACCCTAAATAAACAATTCTGACAATAGAACACCGATCAATTCCTAATAGAACAAATCTACACAGGACAATAACATTCTAAATCGGCAAAGTTACCAGATAAAATCCTATTTTTTTGAAAAATGAAATTTTTTCAGACTCGAAATAATTTGGCATTTAAGAACCTGATAAGTTCTGTAAATTATATGTATAGACAATCAATTCAAGTATACAAACATGTAAAGAAGAAGAGAAAGAAAAAAGACGTAAACACTTTATCAATTTTCATTCAACAACAGTGAAAAAATTACAAAAAGAGAACAAGTAACAAGCTACAGATAAAAACTAAACAAAAACTCTCTACTCCACAGTCACAGACTTGGCCAGATTTCTTGGAAAGTCCACATCGTATCCATGTTTAACAGCCAGCCAATATGACATAAGCTGCAACGGAATAACATTCAAAAGTCCTTGCAAACAATCAACCGACTGAGGAACTTCCAAAGTCTTCAGGCCCTCGCCAAATGTATCGCCCTTGTTGCAAATGATAATGGGATTACCAGATCGGGCGGTAACCTGCTCAATTGCAGAGGACACCTTGGGGAACAAAGAATCCCGTGTGGCCATGACAATGATTGGCAAGTTCTCATCAACGAGTGCCAAAACACCATGCTTCAACTCACCAGCCAAAACACCTTCGGAATGCATGTAAGAAATTTCCTTGATTTTAAGTGCACCCTCCAAAGCGGTAGCGAATTGGTAACCACGACCCAGCAACAAAAGCGAAGGTTGACCAGATAGATCCGAATCACAAAGTTGTTTAATGTGTTCATCCAACTTCAAGACTTCTTCAATTTGAGAAGAAATGTTCTTGAGTCCTTGGATGATCTCGTGACGACGAGCTTGTTGTGAAACTCTGTCGTCAGAAAGAGACAATGCAAACATGACTAAAGCGATATATTGCGAAGTGTAAGCCTTGGTAGAAGCAACACCAATTTCGGGACCAGCGTTAATATGAACACCGCAATGAGTTTGACGAGAGATACTAGATCCAACAGAGTTGACAATACCAACGGTAAGAGCACCGCGTTCCAGACAGTATTGCAGAGCCATAATGGTATCAGCAGTCTCACCAGATTGAGACACAAACACACAAGTGTCATCTCTGAAAACGGGAGAGCGTCTATCCAAAAAGTCGGAGGCCAACTCAACCGAGACAGGGATTTCAGTCAGCTCCTCAAAAATGGATCTGGTGGCTAGACACGAGTGATATGAAGTACCACATGCAATCATGATAATGCGCCTGCAACGACGAATAGTGGTAAGCCAAGATCTAAGTCCTCCAAGTTGGACAGTATTGTTTTCGAAATCCACACGGCCACGCATAGTGTTAATGACCGATTCGGGTTGTTCAAAGATTTCTTTTTGCATGAAATGAGAGAATTTTCCCTTCATGATCTGTTGCAGTTCCATTTCCAAAGTTTCAATGGATCGGGTAGAGGACTCATTACTGTCTCTTCTGACTCTGTGAATATGCAATTCTCCATCGTAGATGTGAGCGATATCATCGTCTTCCAAAAACAAGACTTTTCTAGTATGTTCGACAACAGCTGCAGGGTCTGATGCAAGGAAAAACTCAATGGGGCGAGGGGTATTATCTTCCGAGAGGAAAGCACGAGATTGGGAATGTCTCAGGTGGTCCTTGAAGGAGTTGCCAGGAAGAGATGTGACGCCGTTAGGGTTGGGATGCAAAAGAGAGCCAGTATTTTGCTCACTCTCAGCATCGACGAATTCGACATCAACAAAGTCAACCTTGAGTTTCTTTTCGGTCTTGACACCAATCAGAAGAGGAGAACCCTTTCTAGTGGCAACGAGTTCATCAGGGTAGTGGACTGATTTGATGAGAAGGCCGTAAGCGCCTTCCAATTCCTTAATGACTTGTTTAGCCAGATCAGAAAAGTCGGGTTTATTTTCGTAACCGCGCTCTTTAATGTTTTGGTCGTAGATGAATTTGGTAAGCTTTGCAATAGCTTCTGTATCAGTTTCGGATTCAAACCTGTAACCCTTTGATTCCAAAAGAGCTTTGATTTCTCTGTAGTTGGTGATGATACCGTTGTGGACTACAGTGAATTGGTTTTCATTGTCTGATCTCTGGGGGTGACAGTTGACAGTTTTGGGTTGACCGTGGGTGGCCCATCGGGTGTGGGCAATACCGGCATGGCATTCAAAGACTTCAGATTTATTAATGTCCTGAGTGCTAATAAAGTCTTTGAGGAGCTTTACTTTGCCTACTTGTTGGAAAATGCGAACTGATCTGGGGGGATGATCTTCACCGACGTCTTCGAGACGTTCATCGCCGTCAACGGCCAAACCAGCAGAGTCATAACCTCTGTATTCTTGACGTTGTAGACCTTCAATGAGGGTATTGACGATGTGTTCTTTTGTCTGGGGGACCAAATAATTAATGTAACCGAAAATTCCACTAGAACGAGGGAGTTAGCCTGGAATAAAAACAGATTGAGAAAAAAAAAGCCGAGCTACATACCACATGCTTCAATGTAAACTGTCTTTTTGTATAGATATTGATGTTTGAGTTAACCAATACGATGTGGTGAGACGAGATGTGATGGGATGAGTAGCGAGAGTAGAGTGTTGATGAGGAAAAGAAAGAAGGTTGAAAATGAATTATTGACGGATAAAATAAACTAAATAAATAAATAAATGTGAAAATATGAAATTGATCGAGGGGTTGGATATTTTTAGTTTTGTTTGTTGTTGTTGTTGTTTATTTTGGACGACGACGAAGTTTTATTTACTTTGTTTAATAGCGAAAGTCAAAATATCAAATTCTCGGTAAATAACAATCAGCTAACTATCTAACCAGTTAATCAGCTCTTAACAGAAGGCTTTTTCGTGCTTTTTTCAGTGATATAGCTGAAAGAAAAGTTTTACGAATGAATGGATTAGAATGAACAAATAACAAAAGAAGAATCAAAACTGGAACGGAAGAGCACAAGTCTATTAATTTTTGATTTGTTATAGTTTACCTGTCAAAAATCATAGGCGGGAAAAATTATCATGAATTATCAAATTTACTAAAACTCATTGCAATTTCACTAACTAAGCATTATCCCTGAAAGAGTTAACTACTGCGGACACAATTATTTGACATAAATAGCTATATTCATTCATTAATATCATCATAAACTCATTGGTTTTTATATCATACCGTTTCCATTCCATTTCCATCGCTCTAGTTTTGCAGTTACGATTTACAGAAAAGCAACGACGCCTTGCTTTTACATCCAAAAAAGAATCTGAAATGTCAATTCAATGCGTTAGTTTAATGCACATACGTTTACAAAACTTGTTCCACCAATCTCTATTATATTCCACTCGAGCTGTTTCTTTTATTGGATCCATATCTTCTACTCGGCAGTGTTCAGTTCAATAAATCTCTTAACCACTTCCCCCAAAAACTAACGTCTGGTCCAACAGCAATCACCGCACCCATTATTCCGCCCCTATCCATACACAATAAGAGCTCAACAATGAAAAGGCCAGAACAAGCCGCCGCATGGCATATAAAAGTAAACAAATACATCTACATATACATCCTGTATATACGTACAGTACATAAAGACTACACTACGGTACATAAACAAAAAAAAATAGAAAACAGCCGAAGAATATGGTTTATTTTTAGACCTGTCAACTATATTGATTACATAAGAACGGAGGCTTAAGGCCACCTTTTAGCGCACGAACCATTCACGCTCTGAATGAAATTTACGAGCATATAACATTACACAAGCTGGCAATAAAATTTGGCCAGTCAAATTCTAGTATAAATAAATTTAAATCATATATAAATTTTATACTATTCTTAACAATACTGACTATGAAGATTATATTTTGTTCAAGCCAAGTAACGTAGTACTTTGGCTAAAAGCTTAGACGCAATGACCAAAATTGAAAAGCCCCCCGTAGGTGGCTCATACGTGGACAAATCGAGATCTGAACAAATAAAAAAATTACAGTAAAAGCCCAGGGCAGGGCCCAAAGACTCCCCTGATTTTGCTCAAAAAAAAAAAAAAAAAAATTATAGCTGCTTTTTGGGTGCCGGTTTGAGTGTATGAAGTGTTTGTTTGGCCCTTTAAGATCTTTCTTCCATGTGTGGTATGGTCTGGTTGAAGCTGAGTTACTGTAGACGTTATCTCATGATATACAAGTAAGGCTTTCAAAAATTAATTGAGTAAAACTGGAATTATATCAGGTTCATTATGAGATCTATAACTACCAAAATAACTATCTGACAAAGAAGAAAGTGTAGACATTATAGAACAGAATAGAATAAATTGCATCAATATGTAACCAAACTCATCCTGCAAACATTACTTCAGTGACTTCACCCATTACTCTCGTCCTTTACCACACATGCCATATTCCTTTTTCGTTTTTGATCTTGATCTCCAAACCGAAATTTCCGCTCGAGAATGTAGTGAAGGGTTCATTAACATTGGATGAAGATAGATAATCTATGCTACTAAGCATTGTAATGTATTGTACGTGAACCTCACAGTAATCCATACGTTACAGTGTGGTAAGATTGAATCCAGTTCAGCTAAAAAAGGAGTTTTCATGCTTTGGTTTGATGAGTTTCTAGTCCAATTTTACCATTATTTCCATAGCAAGAGTTGTGGTGTACAGTTTATAAATGAACTATTCCATTTCACTTCAATATACAATCGCGTTTGCTAAATTTACATTGAAAGTTCAAGTCCTGTCACCAATATTCCACCTTCCGTTCCCAGTAAGAAAAAACGTTAAAAACACATCCTTCATACCAAGGGAGTTCATTGCATAACAAAAAACAATATCGTAAATCTATGTATATAAGCTTCCAGCTATTAACTGGACTCGCAATTAACTTTTATATAAAAAAACACAAAAAAGAATAGGTACCCGAGATGACATGTGTAACGGAAAAACTAAAAATATTCTAGCTACTTCTAACCCTGCATCTCCACATTTTCCGTGTGTCCATCCATTTCAAAAATAGTCCCCCTCCCCATCTAGCACCTACACACCACACCCGCCCATCAACTAACACCAAACAAGAACTTCAATTCCTTCTGATCCAATTTGCCAATACTCTCCATTCCACCCTCGTTCAGCGCGCCTTCTATGACTTTGCGCTTCCGCTCCTGCAGCTCCACAATTCTGTCTTCGACCGACTCCTGCACCACCAGCCGATGCACATACACCGGCCTAATCTGTCCGATCCTGTGCGCACGATCCATGGCCTGGTCCTCCACAAATGGGTTCCAGAACGGGTCCATGAGCACAATATGCGACGCGCAGGTCAGTGTCAGGCCCACGTTGCCGGCCTTGAGACTCAGAAGAAGGACCGGGATTGATGGCTTATCGAAAAAATTTATAATGCACTGGTTGCGGTTCTGCGATGTCATCGAACCGTCGTAGCGAAGGTATTCGTAGGTCTCATTGTAAGTGTTGGGGGTTTGGAGCGAAAGCTCAAGTAGGTCTAAAAGTGATGTGAATTGTGAAAAGATAATGATTTTCTCGCCAGGGTTGTTATTGACTACCTCATGAATGATAGACTGGCATTTATCAATTTTGGATGAAGAAATCCAGCCGTTAGGGAACAAATCTATTAAGTCCGTAGACAACGACGATTTTGAAGAGTAATACTTGTTTGTCGTAGGTATCATCTGGTCAGTTTTCACATATTCATTAAGTTTCGTCGTTGAACCAGTTCTTCTAAAGACCTGACTATTTGTTCTATTTCGACCTAGGATCTCAGCATCATTCAATCCCTCATTGTAAATCAAATCAAAAACTGCATAGTCTATCAGCTCCTTGTCCGAAACAGTAGATCCACAAGTTGGACACTTTTTCACCTCATTGAGCTCGGTATCATTTGTCGTATCGAAAAACTCTTCACAGCATTCAGTACAAATCACATCACCACATGGGTAAAATAGCACCAAATTGACTGGGTCAATAGCATCCATACACACAGAACATGTAAAGTTTTTCTCTTTCAATTTCCCCACAGCATTCTCCTCTAGCTTCCGACACAATGTCAGAGCAGCCTTATTGGATCGTGCAGAATTGGTTTTATTAGTCTTTAGGATATGGGCTCTCTCAATCAGTTTGGGATGGCAACATGCCTGTCGTAACCTTAAAAGTAAAACCAGAATGCTACTGTAGTTCCTCGAGATTGTGCCCTGCGATATGTATTTATTCATTTGATCTCTAGCTGACGCTTCCAGCGCCTTGTAATACTCCAGTTCATCATGAGAGAGCACAACGTTATCAACAATGATCTTCCTCGGTGGAAGTTTCAATATAGGCTGTCCATCTATCATAGACGTTTTCGTTCTCCGCAATAATAAAGCTTTGAGTAAAGCTTGTAGCCTTTTCAGCGCTCGCTTATCAGCAATTTTTTGAATTGGGTTTCCTATTTCCTGGTTGAAAACGGCCTCGTCGTCGAACGGTTTCACTCTTAGAAAACGTAACAAGCTGTAGAAATCGAACACCGAGTTTTGCATGGGCGTACCAGTTAAACACCACCGATATTCACCTTCTAGACATGCACATGCTTTGGAAGTAAGCGTTAATTTGTTCTTGATATACTGCGCTTCGTCCAAAACTATTCTATACCACTTACTACCCGGTTGGAAGAACGGAGAAGTACCACCGGATCCCGCAGCGAAATGCTCCTTGTACTCCCTCGATAACAACCCGTAAGTAGTTATAACAACATCATAATTATTAAATTCTGAGAATGAGCTGACTCTTTTACCTGTCCCATGGTACAAATAAACTTTAAGCTCATATTCCTTCTTGACTCTTGTTTTGATTTCTCTTTCCCATTGTTTGATCAAGGCAACGGGAGTAACGATAAGCGTAGTTTTCATTTTTACATCTTCTGATTTATGAGTTAACAGCAATGCCAAAGTCTGAATGGTTTTCCCCAATCCCATATCGTCTGCAAGAACACCACCCTTTATTCCATTCTCCATTTTCAACAGCCATGTTAAACCAATTTTTTGATGTTCGAGAAGTGAAACCTTCAATTCTTTAGGTGTGTCTTTTCTATCACTCTGTTGTTCCGATTCAGTCTGAATATTATCCAACAGCTTCTCGATTTTTTCTTTGTCCATAGGTTGAAACAATGGATGTGGTTCCGAAGAATCTTGTGTCGAGAATAGGGACTTAGCTCGTATTGAAGAAGTGGATTGGGATCGTGGTACAGATCCAAATAAAGAGGGTGTTGAACTGTACTTGGGTGTAGGACTGGGCTTAGGCGTAGTAGTTGTCGACGATAATGCTATCCTTTCCATCGCTTTTTGTATCATTGTATCATCTTCCGCGCATTTTGAATCTGCCATCACACGATAATTATTATAATCCGTCACTTGACCTCTGTAGACTGAGTTCAGTAGCCTGATTGAGTTTGCAAGATTTTTCATAGTGATAGACCTTTTGATGGTCAGAATTTCGACGTTTCTCAATATACCATTGATTCTTTCCAAATCTTCAGTGCTCTTTGAATTACTATTATTTGTTAAAAGTTTATTGGTTTTATGGTGTTGCTGTTCAAACGTGACGGCTTGATTTCTTAATATTTTTATTCTATCAGTTAAAAACTTGACCAAATTCGCTGCTTGTTTTTTATCAACTTCGTTTAAATTTGGAAATATCTGTTCGTTAAAAAGCTGATTTGTTTCAAGAGAAGGTAAACGCGACTCTGTTGACTGTTTTTTTCGGGCTTCCTGCTCTTTTTTTATGGTCGCTGTATCAAATAAGCTCGAATATTTTCGTTTGTGCGGAACCATATCATTCGAAGATTGCGTCCTGAATAAAGATGTAGAAGGCGGCTGGGGCCGCGGTGCCGTCTGTTGAGGAAATAGGCTAACCATCGAGTGGGTTCTTGAAAGATTTGGCGGTTGAGGAGTCGTCGGACCTTGAGCAGGCAAATTATCCATGATAACGTTTAATTTCGGTGGGGGATTCTGCCCATTTTTAGGCGGAAACAGGCTGTTTTCATTATTTGAGAACATTGACTGGTCGTTCATTTGAGTCTTATACCATTTATCAATCTTCCAGCCGTAAAAATGTATAAAGAAGAAGGGGGAAGAGGGAGGGAGGGGGCGGATGTAGAACTGAAATGAAAGAAAGTAGGTGGGCCATCTAGTGGAATATCTTGAAAGTTTAACAGTGACATTACGGGCAAAAAAGGAAAACGGCTGACACTGAGAGGTTAGCACATGACCAATGCGTTGATGATGTAAGATTAAAAGGCACATGATCACGGAAAAATAAGGTCAAATTCCTTAAGTAATTCTAAACAGTTTCTTATGTCATAAATATGACTTAAGACTACTACTTGAGATGGAGACCAAAGGTTACAAAAACTGAGGCCGAAATACAGCTGGATGACAAAAATAATTAAAGAGAAAGCTCTCCGTAAGTAATTATAAAAAGGAATAGAGCAACTTCAAACCTCCATCTAGCTTCGACTAAAGTCATTCTCATTGCCCGGTCTAATTTTCATACTTAAAAATACCAGCCATGTCAATGTCTATTGCAACTTTTCCCCTCTACTCAAAGCTCCAAAACTATAGGCACGTATCGCTATCTCATGGGGGATGAACACAATACACTGTAATATTTGGTTAGTAACACCTTTGTCACAGGTCATAAGGCTATCAAGAAGTTGCACTTCAGCAGTTTATAGGTTTAGATCTGAAGTTGAAAAGCTGGTACTCTTAAGATATACTACTCAGACTTTTCAATACCAGTTAAAAGTTTACGAGTTTATCTCGAATTATCCTGGAATAACTTCACACCATAAAGTGACACTTCTTATCTAATATCTACGATCAATTAGAATCAGTTTTCACTAAAATTCAATAGATTGTGTTACCTTTGAAAATTGTGTATTTGCGGTGCTGACTTACTTGACATTATTTTTGTCTTTCTTTGCTGTATTGATTCAAACATTTGACTTATTTCCTTTCTAAACCTAGGAAACAAGGTATTTGAAAAACCCTTCCTTTAGAAATTATAGCTATTTGAAAGTGTATAAATATCTAGATATGCTGGATCATTACCAAGCATTTAGTGCTCAAACTAGAGCTTTTGTATGTGTTTCGATATTAAGAACTTATTGTCACTTTGCGCTACATGATTTGAATTCATGATGTTTCTACTGATATATTCTGCAGTTTGAGATACAGTAATTTGGGAGACTGGCACTCGCCACACTATGTAGATATTATGTAAATTATTATCTAATATCAATCTTAAATTTGTGCTAAAGTGAGAATCAGTTTATTCCGTTTGGAGCATATCTTGAAAGGATGAAAGTAAGAAAAGATACCTATGCATGCAAATGCGGATCGCAAGAAAAAGATGATGCCAGACATGTATTACTTTCATGTTCTATTTCCGAGCCTTATAGACACATTCTGGAGTCTATATCCTCAGTCCTGGATCCGGTTGTCCTGCTGGGAACCAGGCCAGGCCTGAAAGCAGTGG